>JAVXUO010002213.1:0-58970 GCA_033065855.1 Escallonia rubra
AATAAAGCACTATTACGGTTGTTATGACCCTTTACAGTACCCTCTGTTGTTTCCATTTGGCGAAAGCGGGTGGCATCAAAGTATTCCTCGCTTCACAAAAAGATCACAGCAACCTAAGGTTAATCGTAGCCACTATCCACCTCATTGTCCTCCTCAAAATGCGGCCGATGTCATACGAGCAGAAAATGATGGTAATGACCAGTTCTAATTCCTTTACATATGTTAATCTATTATGTTCACTTAATATGCACTAACACACAAATGCATATATACGTTGTTCATCCGTATGGAGGTAAAATAGACTTATTTGTTCTGTTACAAAGAGAAATCTTTAAATGAAAATCCACCTGAAAAGATGTGATCCTCCATCCTTCAAGAATTCCAGGCTAGGAGCCTTCATTGATTTATCTCAATCACATACATACGTCAATTTAGGTGCTCACAATTACAGCTTATAATGCTGCTAATTTAGGTGCTCACAATTACAGCTTATAATGCTGCTATCTACTTGAATCTATTATTGTTATTTCTAATATGTTTACACATGCATACATAAATGTAGATATTCATGTAGATGTACACTGAAATAAAGAAAGAAAACACAAATAAAGTTTTGTAATCGATATACGTACCACAAAACTTTAGCTTTTGTTATTATTTCTCTATTCATTTCAGCTTTGTCTACAACGAAGAAATCTCGACCATCTGTTTCATGCCGCAAGTACTATTGCTACCTTGTACAAATTCGAAAAAATCAAACATCGCTACTCTTACATGCTGGACGACTATTTCAACAATATATCGTCGACATGTACATCAAAATTGAAAGCACGCGACTCGACTTCTTTCGAGTAAATCAAAAACTTATTCGTTCTGATTTATATCAAGGTATTGTCGATTGTGTCACATCCGGCGAAACGCAGATTTGTAATGTTGGTAAGAGGGTGGTATTACCTGCATCCTTTATTGGTGGGCCTAGAGATATGAGAAAAAGGTATTTAGATGCTATGGCTTTAGTACAGAGGTATGGTAAACCTGATATTTTCTTGACAATGACGTGCAACCCAAATTGGCCTGAAATTCAAGAGGAGCTATACTCGGGACAAGATGCTTCTGATAGACCCGACTTAGTTGCACGAATATTTCATTCTAAACTGATCGAAGTGAAGAACGAAATTGTCAAAAAGGAAATATTCGGTCCTGTAGCTGCATTTGTTTACGTCATAGAATTTCAGAAAAGAGGCCTTCCCCACGCACATTTCTTAGTTATTTTGAAGCGTGGATACAAGATACACAACTCAAATGACTTTGACAAATTCGTAAGTGCTGAAATTCCAAGTAAAGATGAAAATTCACATCTTTACAATGCTGTGATCAACCATATGATGCACGGACCGTGTGGTGTTTTGAAACCTGATAATGTATGCATGAACAGCAAAGGCTACTGCAAAAACAAATATCCTCGGCCTTTTTCAGAGTGTACTACATGTGGTTACAACTCCTATCCTATATATCGAAGAAGAAATAATGGGAGAAGCATATATCTTCGTAAGGCGACATTGCACAATGGCTGGGTTGTCCCTTACAATCCGTACTTACTTGCTAAATTTAATTGTCATATCAATGTAGAGATTTGTTCTTCTATAAAAGCTGTCAAGTACTTGTACAAGTATATATACAAAGGTCATGACCGTGTCTTATTCCAAGTAGTCAGCAACGAAACAAGTGTTTCAATTGACGAAATCAGCCAGTTTCAAAGTGCTAGATGGGTGTCTCCCCCAGAATCAGCTTGGCGAATTTTTGGCTTCCCACTAAATGACATTGCACCATCCGTTATGGCTCTTCACCTTCACCTGCCTAACCTACAGTCAGTAGTCCTTCACGAAACAGATGATCTTGTTCATTTAGCTTCAGACAATAGAACATCACGTACAATGTTAACTGAATTTTTTAGAATTAATCAGCTGAACAAAGATGGCCCTAAGTACTTGTATTCTGAGTTTCCCGAACACTACGTGTGGAATTATGGATATCGAACATGGGAACCAAGGCATCAGCGTTTCTCAGTTGGTCGCATAGTATGTGCCAATCCAATAGAAGGTGAACGCTACTATTTGCGCCTGCTTCTTCTTCATGTCAGAGGTCCCACTTCATTCAACGGATTGAAGACAGTAGATGGAGTATTTTATTCATCATTTCGAGCAGCTGCACAGGCATATGGATTACTAGAAGGGGACAATGCTATTGAAGAATGCCTTCGAGAGGCATCTACTTTTCAAATGCCCCCTGCACTACGTCGCCTCTTTGCGACCCTTCTTGTACATTGTGAGGTCGGTAATCCAAGACTCTTGTGGGAAAAATTTTGCAGTCTATTATCTGAGGATTTCCGGCGCAATTATGGCTCCAATGAAAAACTTGTTCATTACAAAACAATCACAGACATAGCACAGGTTATCGAGTCAATGGGAAAACATCAGGCTGATTTTGATTTGCCTACTGTGTCCTACGAAGATATTCAATTGTGCAAAAGAGTAAAAGAAATTGAAGAGGAACTAAACATTCCTGTTTCTCCGGAGGACATAATTGCGGTATCTAAGCTGAATACATGTCAAATGGAAGCGTACAACATCATTATGCAGCATGTTCATGACCAAAAGCCTGCTTCCTTCTTCATCGATGGACCCGGTGGAACAGGTAAAACGTACCTATACAAGGCTCTATTAGCTACTGTTCGATCTGAAGGATTCATAGCTTTAGCCACTGCATCTTCTGGGATTGCTGCATCAAATTTACCCGGTGGTCGAACGGCACACTCACGTTTCAAAATTCCTCTCGAGAATAAGGAAATCCTCTCTTGCAATGTTGGCAAACAAACAGCAACAACAACTCTTCTTAAAGAGGCGCGTCTTATAATCTGGGATGAAGCATCTATGGCAAAACGACAAAATGTTGAGGCAGTTGAAGCCATGCTACGAGATATTTGTATCGACGGCATCTCATTCGGAGGAAAAGTGATGGTCTTTGGAGGTGACTTTCGGCAGGTACTCCCTGTTACGCCTAAGGCAAACCGTGAAGAGGCCATTGCTAACAGCCTGCTCATGTCTCCTCTGTGGCCAACATTCATAAAGCTACACTTAACTGAAAATATGCGTGCATTTCATGATCCCAAGTTCTCTGAATTCCTTCTGCACATTGGCAATGGGACACATCCACACACAGTTGGCGAAAATGTTGCCATTCCTGAAGAAATGGTTATTCCTTATAACCAAAACACTACATCTATTCCCGAACTAATCAGCAACATTTATCCTGACCTCAAAAGCCAACCATTCAACATGACATCAATGACAAAGAAGGCCATCCTTACTCCAAAGAATGACTTCGTTGATGAGATCAACAATGAGATAATTTCACAAATATCTGGCGATGTTTACAAATATAACAGCTTTGATCGTGCCATTGATGACAATCATCAGAACTACCAAGAAGAATTTCTGAATACATTAACACCAAACGGGATACCTCCTCACTGTATATCCTTCAAAGAAAATTGCCATGTTATGTTGTTGCGAAACTTAGATCCCTCTTCTGGCTTATCTAATGGAACTCGACTTGTTTGCAAGGGATTCAAACCTAATGTGATTCTTACAGAAATTTCTTCAGGACATCACAAAGGTAAGAGCACATTTATTCCGAGAATCCCTTTGCGTCCGCCCTCCACTGAAAACTATCCGTTCCAATTTGAGAGAAAACAGTTGCCTCTACGCTTAAGCTTTGCGATGACGATAAACAAAGCACAAGGACAGACATTAGACAAAGTTGGCATCTACTTACCTGAACCCGTCTTCTCTCATGGTCAACTATATGTAGCACTCTCTAGAGCAAAGCGTGCTGCTGACATAAAAATGGTTATAAAACCCCCATTAGACCACGAAGGTCCGTACAATGAAACTCAAAATGTGGTCTACAGAGAACTTCTAGCGCTAACACAGGTACTAACACAGCTACTGGCGAATAAATTTGCCTGTCAATGTCTACTATTTTTATTACATGTGCATCCATATTATTTGCTGCATAGTAAGCCCAGTAACATATTAGGATGCAAACTTATTACTTCTAAGTGATATCATTTTGCAGGAACATTGTCACCTCAACTTCAACAGCTACTGAGCCAACCACAAAAGCTAATGTTAGTCTCGCATAACAGGTATTATTTCTGTCTAAGTTACTTCATTATCCTTACTTTTAGTCAAAACTTCAACAACGCCATGCTTTCGCATTTCTTTGCTCTTCAGGAGAAGTTACATGTGCATTTCATTTCAGAGCAGCTGGTTTGGTTACAACCAAAGCTGCTCTTGCTTATTTGGTCATTGACTAACCTTCTCTTTCATTGCCATCTATCTTTCATTGCCGTCTCTTTGTTTTCTTGTCTGTACAATAGTTAAGCTTCACCTTGAATTGGAACACATTTATTGTACCTGGGGGAATGAAGAGTTATTAATTAGTTTGTAAAGGCAACTCCTATTACTAATTTCCATATTTAGCGTCTTATAGAGAGTATCTTAAACCTAAATGTTACTCGACTTAATTGAAAACTATAACATGATCATTGAGAGCATAAGGACTGATTATATGTTTGGACAACAACAACTTAGCTGACAAAGTGACCAGTAGCGAAGCAATTTATCATAGAGACTTGCAGTTAATACCTGAAATGATCATAGGGACTTGCAGTTGACCAGTAGCGAAGCAATTTATCATAGGGACTGCAGATTCAGCTGGAAGAGCAAGCTGTTTCCTCACAATGACACACTTTGTCCACTGTCTCTGGTTTGGCCTACCCAAAGACATAAAAGATACCCTTAGATATGTTTCAAGATTAGCTATACCATGTGCTGAAATTGAAAATAAAAACTCAAATGTTATAGGTATGAGTTCTGTAATGGGTCATTACTATATGAGGATGCATATGGAAATGCTAACTGTTATCCTAACTGCCTACTCATTTCACCATTTACAAAACAGTCACTAATCTCTACTCAACTATATTTCTTCAACCTGTAAAACACAGGAGGGCAAGTTGCAATTTTTGCAAAGTTGTCTATTAGTTTCATTTGGAGCAGCCTTCCTCCAACTCAGTTTCTGAAACTTTATCCAATTGAACGCCTCTAATTTTTTGGGCTTAAAAAACACAGGCACAAATAAAAATTTTGAAGTAAAGAAAAAAGAATGGAAAATGAGAAGATTAAGAGAGACAAATAAAAGAGAGGTAAAAGAGATGAATGAAACTAAAGATTACTGAATGTGGGTTGTCTTGCAAGTCAATTACACTAGCTGGATCTTCAGCACTTAGTTGGACAAAAAAGATAATCTATAGAGGAAAGAAGAGAAGATAAAACAGAAGATGAAAATTATAGAGCACAAATAAAAATTTTGAAGTAAAGAAAAAAGAACCGGAAATCCAAATATTAAGAGAGACGAATGAAAGAGAGGTAAGAAATATGAATGAAACTAAAGATAACGGAATGTAAGGTGTCTTTCAGGTCAATTACACATGCTGAAACTTCAGCAATTAATTGGACACAGATGCAATGGCAAGATATTAGTAAGTTTGTAAACAAAACTCCTAACAATAATTTCCATTAGTTCAGGTTCTTATGGAGAGTATCTTAAAGCTAAATATATTCGACTTAATTGAAAACTATAATCTGATCATTGAGACAATAAGAACTAATTATATGCTTCAACAATAGCAACTTAACTAACAAAGTGACCGGTAGGAAAGGAATTTCTCATAAGGACTTGCAGCTGATGCGCTACTATAGTCTTTAGCAAAAAACACAAAAGGCAAAAATGGACTATTTTACGTGAATGATTTGGAATATATATGTTTAGTATGAGAGAAATAAAAAGATGCAGAGTAAGTAAAAAACAAAGCATCTACGAGTAACACATATAGCAGCACCACACTTGTGCTTTATTATCTCAACAAACCACGTATTTCTTGGTCAACACATAGGTAGAAAATCCATACCGTGTCACGAGAATCTGCCCCAGGCGCTGCAAAGTTTAACGCTCCAGTCACTACAGATTCAACTAGAACAGCAAGCTGTTTTCTCACAATGGCACACACTTTGTCCATTGTCACCGGTTTGCCTTGCCTAAAGACATCAAAGACACCCTTAGATATGTTCAGAGATTGGCTATACTATGTGCTGTAATTAAAAAATGAAAAACAAATGTGCTAGGTATGAACTCTGTAATGAGTGAAAGATGCAGTTGAGAATGCAATTTGTTATCCTAACTGTCTGCTTATTCAACGAGTAATTGTTATGGTAATTGCCTACATCATTTATCTTCTCAACATTGAAATCTTTTTGCTCAATAATTCTAAACATCAATTTTAGGCTCACAACTAAATGAAAAATAGTTGAACATATAGATGCACTCGGAATATTCGAAAGTAATGTTTTGATTCTTCTGACTTAAATGCCTCTCATTTCACAAAATCACTTTTTGACCTATAGTAGCTGTATCTTAATAGCATTGAAAAGTAGATGCCTACGGTAATCTTGTGTACAAAACAGATACTGAGGCTTCACCCTCTGTAATTGAATTCGAAGACAGTCCGCCTACGGTAATCTTCTCTTGGTTTGTGTCTTTCTGTTCTTTTTCATTCTTCTCTCTTAGTACTCTGATACAAATTTTCATCTCAGTTCTTTTCAGTGATATTCGTCTCTGTCATTTTTTCTTTTGCATTTCAATGGAAAAACAGATCTTGTACCTTCTGTTAGCCACAACGCCAGCCTTTGTTTTAAGAACTTCTGCTCTTTAACACTGTTTTTGTGTGGGTGTGGACGGGTGGGCTATAAGCTGGTATAAAATAAAGAAGATGGGGAGCCTTTTTTCGAAGCTTGACTAAGCTACTCAGAAAGGAAAAAACCCATGAATGAGATGTTAGAAAGACTGAGAGCCAGTTGGATAGTTTGTATATGGGTGTAGCAGTATACTTTAAAAACTCCTCTCTGATTTGTTGTGCCTTTGAGAAACTGTCCATATATTTTCGGAAGATACCAGAAATTCTAGGTTTGCTGGTTTGCCACAGATGCAGCCACAATTACCGGAGGTCGGGAGGAATACTTATACTGTAAATATACAACTACATACCACATTTCATTCAAATTATAGTCAAAGAATGATTTGATGATAGCTTATTTGCAAACGACATTTTCAGTCTCACATGTCTACACAATTCACCGCCGACACATTTTGACTTGATCTTAACGAACAAGCTCCAAAAAGCTCCATAATTAGCTGAAAAGATAAATAACACAAATTTGCTATAACAACGTCTTCAGATAACCAACCAATAAAAAGAAGATAAAAAATACTGTGAGTTTGTTCTTCTGTTTTTCTATTTCATACATGCTTTACTTCAGTTGTTATTATTGAAATTTTAGTTCATCAATAACTCCAAAAATTCACCAGCCTAATGTGAAACATACACCAAAATCATAAACATGTCACCTATTCTTACTTATAGAACTACATTCACTACAAAAATCAATTGTATTCATTGCAAAGGCAACCAATGATATAACAACTCACTGTAATTCAAAACATTCTACTAAACTTGTGTCATCCTTCTTATTTCTGCAAAAAACAATACGTGTACCTTCATGTTCAGTTTACTTACAGCTAAAAAGCCAATCTTTGACGACATAAATGGAGACAACTTATATGATGCTACGACAAGTCGATGACAGAACGAAGCTATGGAAAGCAAAACTTCACGTCCTCGAAAAGAGGCATGCCCAGACATCCATATCAGGCACAACACAATCCCAACGTTACATACTTGCTGATGAAGAGGTTAACTATTTTTCTTATAATTTATTATCATGTACATTCGTACATTTCTTATTCTTTTGCATAAACTGTACAGGGTACCAAAATTCAAGCAACAGCATTTGATGATGAAATCCCAGCATTCAGCAGCATGTTAGACATTGATATGAGCTACTTCTTTACCAATGGAACTATACGAAGAGCTCCTATCAAACCGCCCATGGTTCATAACGACTATCTCATCATCCTCAACTCAAGCATTACTATAGAGAATGCTGATGATGCAAACAATGCAGTGACACACATGTACAAGTTCGTCCAACTCTCAGATACTCTCAACTATGTTGGGACGAACGATACATTCGGTATAAATTCACTCACTTCTTCTCGCTGGTAATATTTATTTAGATCTTATATACATCTTTCTCTTTACCTAACAGACATTCTTGCAATCGCTATTGAGGTACTCTCAATAAAAAATATGACATTTCGTGGCACTGGACGTCTAGGACGCCGCCAAGATATCATTCTGCTCGATCAAGCGTACATTTTACATAAACTTATGAAATTACCTACCAAATGCTTCTTTTTCCCCGCCCCAATATCTTAAACAATACTCTTTGTAGGATTAAACCAATGAGGCTGACAACTTGGAATGAATTCGTCTCAGATGAATGTGAGCAAGTAGCTGCTACAATCAATGACTTTCCCATCATACTTGCCACCAGCGTGAAAGCTACTCCTTACAACGGTTTACACCTGAATTGTAGTTAATCACTACAAAATATTACAGCTGCTAAAACATTTTTTATTGCACCTCCCACAGGTTTGTCATTGTCAACAACTCCATCGTCAACAATCGACATCAACAAAGACATACCTGAAATCGTATGCTTGCAAACATGGTAAATGTCAAACGTAACCTATTATTTTCTTACATTTCTTCCTTCAGATGAAGAGTAAAATCTGAGTTCATTTCACGTGTTGTTATATTGGCATTCAGGAAAAACAAGAACAAAGCCATCATCCACAACATTCAAACTTCCAAACAGTATCTTGCAGATCCAATCACCCGAGAGCACACTACTCATGATCCTTCCAACGAAGCAACAAGCAGCCAATTTATCGTCACACCAATTGCAAAATTATCAGAAAAGGTTAGCCATTAAATATCTTTGCCGACTAAACTGGTTTCTGTTTCTCTTTTCATATATTTCAATCATGCGATTTTACTAATATCCACCAAA
Source organism: Escallonia rubra (assembly GCA_033065855.1). Lineage (NCBI taxonomy): Eukaryota > Viridiplantae > Streptophyta > Magnoliopsida > Escalloniales > Escalloniaceae > Escallonia > Escallonia rubra. Next base: position 9,096 of record JAVXUO010002213.1, read on the forward strand.
GAGCTAATGATGATTATCATTCTCAACTTACAAGAAAATGTCAACCTGCGTTTTCTTTGAACCTGTCCTTATGCTCTCAACCATTTTCAGTACACTACATTGTCTTTGCAAGTAATTTGTAAGTACTAACAGATACATATCAAAACCATTCGCATCAAGTTCCTATAAGTGCATTCAATTTCGTTCCAATTGTCATATAAGAAATTTGAACTTATATCATTTCAAAGCAATCCTTTTCTACCATGTGTAGTTATATATACACTTATAAAAGTCATCAGGAACATGATATCTCCTCCCCCATTGCCTTCCTTTTTATATTACCTCTTTGCAGATAATTATTCTTATACTATTATACTAAAACCAAAGAAAGATACACTCCTAGAGGCATACGTACACTTTACACACTTACCGTAAGCCTGCTCAAGCTGAATTCTAACACAAAATAAATACCGTCACCACTAGCCACATTTTACTTCTTTTTTGCATTTCAACTTCATCACTAAAAAAAATTAACATCATGCTCTACAACTATTTTCAATAATTGCGTTACATTAGAAGTAAATTATTAAGTATTAAGGAGTACATATTAGTGTCAAAGCTATGCTATATCGATTTATTCTTCCCTCGCGAACTATATGAACCACTTTCCTTATCATTTTTAGCATTTGTCATTTGGAATCTTAAATTCAATGATAAATCACTATTCTAAATGTCAACATTTCAGGCTACAACTTGGACCTGTAACTTAGCTATTTTGGCATATTGACCCAACTTTATCATCTGTTGTATACAGGTGAATACCATTGGTACCTTACTGTTGATTAAGTTCTGAATAATCAACCAAACCATCTTTTGCTTACTTATGTGCTATTATTCTGTTTATAATTGCTTCTCACTATTGTTGTTATTTTCTGACGCCATTTTCATCTCATCCAAATTATTGCCATTGTTAAACAACAGAAAAATGCAACATGGGTGAAAGCCAAAATAAGAGCAGCTACTCTTTCTCAACGCATATGGTATACTGCATGCAATAAATGCAGCCGTGCAACCAATGAACCAATTGGAACACTTTTCGCTTGTAGCTGCACATCCGAAGACTCCATTGTTGTACCCAAGTAAGTTACCATCGAATTATTATTAGCTCTTATCATACTTCTTATATGTATTAACTTCTCACATTACATTTTTTCGTACACAGATGTAGAATCCAATGTGAGATTATAGACAATACTGGCAGTCTACAGCAAACCATCTTTGGAATCAATGCAGAAAAAGTGATTGGTAAAACAGCTAAACAGGTGGCTGAAATGGACACACAAGAACGCAATGACATCCTTGCAAACATGAACTTCGGATCTGTACACAAAGAATATCTTCTTCAACTGGCTCCACCTATGTATACTCCATCAACATCCCTTCCAACCAAATGGAACATAAGAGAAATCGAAGATGTTTGATTCCGAAGTTTCCTAGCAGCAAACCACAACAAAACACAATGTAGAATCTGTAAATTTGACACCTGCTTTGCATGTGTTGTAATAACTAAAACACTAGCTGTAACATATATCACATGTAAACACCACTGTATAGTCTTTTTACCTTTAAATATCATTGTATAGTCTTGTTACTTTTAAAACCCATGAATTTTAGCATACACAGGCATATTTATCTGCCTAAAGTAACCCACGCGCGCGAGCGCGTGGGGGCCTGACTAGTTAACTAAAAGTGAGAGTTTAGGCTGAACATTTCACTTCTGGAGATGCCCTTTGGTTTCATTTCAAATCTCCAAAATGCCAACAATGATATCTCAGATTCCCACTTATTCACAGCAGTACACGTGCATGGTGTTGTGGACACCAGCAGTAGAAGATAGGAGTCGTAGGAGGTGAGAAGGGCCCTTACTCCACTTCTTACCTGGTGTTTTATTAGTTTCTTAGAGTTTAATTTCAGCTATTAAATTATTGTGTCATTCTTGCTTTTTAGATGTTTCTTCATTTATGCTATTGTGTCCTAATTCTTGTTATTGTGTTTTAGTAATTTAGTCCTTTCGGGGCAGAATTACCTCCATTTTGAGGAAACCAAAGGCTCCCCATTTTCTAACTGGAAAAAAAATTGTAGTGGTACTAAAACATTCCATTTTCTACCTCCTAATGGATATTGTAACTCACAGGAAAGAGTTTTTCCGGGATCTTATCGTCTAAGTTCAAAATAGATACGCGGGATGGAAAAGCATTGTTCTAAACAAAGCTGGCAGGAAAACACTTATTACAGCAGTCCTCTCATCGCTTCTGACTTATCATATGCAGGTAGGGCTGTAAATGAACAGAGTTGTTCACGAACAGCTCGTGGCTCGTTCCCTAAAAAGCTCGTTCATGTTCGTTTGTATAATAAACGAACCGAATATGAACAATTTTTTAGAACTCGTTTATTAAACGAGCCGAGCATGAACATTTAAAAATGTTTGTGATTGTGTTCATGAACATAGTGTTCGTATAATAAATTAATATTTTTTATAATTAAAGCATAGTTAATTGCAAATATATTCATGTAAAATAAACTTAAAAAACTTGATAACCTAAAACCAATTAACTAAAAGACCAAGCCCACTTAAAAACCCAAATATAAGCCAAGTCCAGAGTAAGCCAAGCCCAAGCCCAAGTCCAAGTCCAAAAATTAACCCCCAAACCCTAAATACCCTTATTCTCCCAAACTTATCTTTGGCAGTCGCACTCCTGTATCTTCATTCTTCTCACAGAGTCACGGTATCACCCATCCGCACTCTGCTTTCCCCTCTCTCTCTCTCTCTCACTCACAAACACAGATTGCACATAGCTTCTCTTTCTCTCTCTTCATAGACGCACATCACAGCTACACCGCCGATCATTTTCAGCTTCGATCCCAAGATCTCTGCGAGTAGTGATGCAACCACCGGTGCCCCAAGATCTGCGAGTAGTGATGCCACTTTGTCTGCCTACGATGTCGTAATGCCTTCGACGCCGTCCTCTCCCAGGTCGCCGGCGCATGCGTCATCTTGTTTTCTATGTCTTCATTACCGATCGATGAAGATCTGTTTTAGATTCGGCATCCCTTCTTGTTGTATCTCATGTAATATTGTTTTTTATTCTTTATAGCTTGAATTGAAGGATTTGAAGATGTTTTTGCAAATTTTAGGGATTTGGTTGGAAGTTTAACCTGTACACGAGCCGAGTTTCCGAACTCGAGTTCGGCTCGTATTGTTAAACGAGTCGAGCCCAAACTTTACAGTCACAAACTTGAGCCGAGTTCGAACATCAATGTTTTGGTTCTTAACGAGCTCGAGCAGAGCTCAAACATACCAAAAGTTAAACGAACGGAGTTCGAACACAACTATGTTCGGCTCGAACTCGGTTCGTATACAGCCCTATACGCAGGTCTTCAAGTTTCCAATGTACGTCTGTAAAAAGCTGGATAGTATTTGTTAGCCCTATGGTTGGATAACCTAGGCTTACATCTTGTTTTGATGATAACTACACATTGATAATGTTCTAACGTGTGCTTTGAGTGGATTCTTAATAGGTATATACATGCACACTCATGAAGACACATTTGAGAAGTTGGATAGATGGATTAAAGCCAAAGAAGCTTAAAGTTATAGTGGACATGCTATAGAAGCTTCATCAAGTCCAATGTCGAAGAGCAAACAAAGAATGCATCGGCTAAGTTACTATCGACTATTGTTGACATTTCCTTTTATGTAACTAGACTTGGTTTGACTCTTGGATTGATGACTATGACCTAAAAAGACCTTAGGACACCTTGTGCATTGCATGTGAGTTCATAATCATTCACACAAGCGTGGTTCTTGAAAATGAGTGAACTTTGGAGCTTACTCAGATTTTCTCAAAAACAAATTTGGTACTAATCTTTTCGTATCTTGATAAAAATTTTCATTAACTTTCCAACGCAAAACACGGCACCTCAATCTGATTTTTCTAGAGAAAGTTATGCCCAAAATAGGAAAGGGGGTTCCGTGAGGCAGCCGATAGGCAGTAGGGTAATACAGTCGACTGTAATTGAATACAGTCGACTGCATTCCAATGCAGTCGACTGCATTGGTCAAAATTTAGTTCCAACGGCTATTTTCGAGGACAAAACTCCAACGGCTATTTTTGAGGGATTACAGTCGACTGCATTTGGAATACAGTCGACTGCAATCACTACAAAAAAAGGGTTTCGGCGACGCTTAATTTCCGACACTTCAAGAAATGTCGTAAATTAGTTATAATGTGCGACACTTCTAATGTAACGTCGGGTAATTTACGACACAAATATTTTTGTGTCGCAATTTTTTCGGCGTTTTCATACGTGCCACTTAATAAGCGTCGCTTTACTTTTTTGCGACACTAATGAAACAACATTTAAAAAAATGTCGCTTAATAGCGACACTTAAAGTGAAATGCTGTAACGCTTAAAGTAAAACGACACCGTTCTCTTTTAATTAAACGTGCATAAAACGTCGGAAACTAAAAGAAAAAAAATAGTGGGAAACGAGTTTCAGTCTTGGCGCCCAATTTTCACAGACCACACTATTCATCTTCTCTCTCCCCAAATCAGCCCACGTACGTCTCTCCCGAAATCAGCCACTGTGCCCCTCTCTCCCCCCAAATCAGCGTTCCACAAACAGCCCCACGTACGTCTCTCCCCAAATCAGCCACCGCCCCTTTCTCCTAAGTACGTCTCTCACTCTTGTAACCTTCATCTTGAATATATTCTTGAATATTATCCATAGACAATACAGAGTCGTAGTTTAACATTACTAACATTTCGATTTTCATCCATTTAGAGGTAGAGAATGGAAGGGCCTGTAGGAGCGCAACCGTGAGAGAGCGTTCTTCTCTGGGTGGGAAGAATCATCATAACCAGTTTCAACGCTGCTCAGAACTACAACATACGGAACATACACAAGCTTTTCAACACCAGAATCTTGATTGCCAAGCACTACGAGGAGAATTATCGCAAGCGACGAGCCGATTCTTAGCCGATACGCAACATCCGCCAATTTCAGGTTTGCCCATGTCCTTATTTTTGTTCTTCGTTCTTAAAATTGGGTTGATTTCGAAACCCCGTGGAAGTGAAGGGGTCAAAATTTTGTGGCAATTGATTGTTGGCTGGAATTTGATGGGATTTGAAACTCTCTTTTTAGCTTGGGCAGTGGATGATAATGCATGAATTCAATTGTGAGTGTTTAAAGAATTCAATTGTGGGTGTATATGGTGCATCAATATTGTATTCCCCTTTCTATTCATGAACGAATCTTCTATGCAAAAAGGTCCCCGGTTTGTGGACGAGCTGTAGAGTTAAATTAGTGTTGGATTGATGTGTGCACATATGATATATGCGTGCAACTGTGGACGACCTGAAGAGACAAATTAGTATTTGAGGTGGTTTAGCATGAACATTTGAGCTCCTTCTTGTAAGCACCTATTCAAGATAGACACACCATTAGATCTTCCCAAGAACAGTAATGGTGAATAGGAGGAAAACATAACGGGGTCATAGAATGCAGTTACTTGTTAATTCGAGTTGGGATGTTCTCAGAGGACATTATCACAACAGGTACTTCCTTTAGGATAGGAGGTTACTGGTTTTGGTTCAGACCCTACCTCTTTTATCCTGTTCATATTTAATCTGATGTATCCAAGAGTAGATCTGAAGGTTAGAACATAAGAAAACAACATTAACCTTGAAAGGATTAGCAAAATGGTTGCATTGTTCTCAGATTTACAGTGACATGAACAACGAGAACTGCTGAGATGAAGTGAAATAAAATGTAATTTTATGGAAGGAATAGATGAATGGATCAACAAGATACTCAAGATGACCAAACAAGTACCAAGCAAGAAGAGTTCTTCTCCCTTGTGAAGTAACTAGCATGTTATTAGTAATAGGCACGAGTTTTTGCATGTCAGTAAAATATTTCTGTTGTCCTGTACTTCGTCCATTGTCCATGTTGTTAGTACCACATAAGCTGAAAGGTACAAGGTGTAAATTGTCTAGACGAGAAGGATCTGGCGCGACTACTTTATCCATGATTTTCACTACATCCAAGGCATGTTTACGTGTTTATGAATTCTAAGTCTACTCAGGTCCCTTGTAATTAGTTCTTGCACCCTTGGTGACTATAGTTGTGCTTATTGATATATTACCAACCGCTCGAAGAAAGGAAAAATTATAACTTCTCGAGAGAGATTGTACGAAAGTGGTGGTTGTGTTTTCCCATCCAGATGGGATGCTAATTGTTGCTTAGGTAGTGGCGTGCGTCTTAGTAGGCAATTTTATGGCTTGTGGTGCTGTAGTTTAATTTCAATTTTGCCTTTCAATTTTTCATTTGTATTGCTGCTTATTGATTAGTTTGTCGTTGATCAGTTCGTGTTTAGCATATTTGGTTATTCTTAGCAATGTGTTATTTTTAGGAAATTGCTGAATTCAAGTTTGCTCAATACCCTTTTGCTACCATTTTAAGTAGTTTTTTGTGGTCATTTGCTGCATTACTGAGTTGATTTATTGTGATACTATACTAAGATGGATTTATTATTGCCACATTAACTAGATTTTACGTGAGTAGATTTGCAAAAGTTGACATAAAGACTTCCGTATTTGAAAAGAACTTCATATGCTGGCTTGTTTTGTCTACTATTTCTCTTGCCTTGATGATCAAAAGAGTAAATTGACATTAAAAGAGGTTAACTAGCTGGGTAAGCTAGTCGTTTTATGTGATTTAAGGAAATATTTTTTTGTTCATTTGTACTCTCTCAGGCTCAAAGTCAATATGGATAAGAGTTGGATTAATATACGGAACAGATTAGATCCTTTGTATGAGAAGGGGGCTGATGATTTGTTAAGTTTGCCTCCAAGGATCGACCTAATGCCACAGAGATACTATGCTCAAGCACGAAGTGTCGTAACATGAAATTCGTGAAGAAAGTAGATGTGGCAGAACATAATGTGGTCGATGGTTTTCTAAATAGCTATACATATAGGATTTTCCATGGCGAATCATTGTTGACTTCAAGTTCTATTCCTGAACCAACCGTGGGTGATAGAACACAAGAAATGATACATGATGCTTTTGGTGTCCCTGTGTTTAATCAGCTAGATGAGATAGGTAGTGGGGAAGGAAATAAAGATAATGATGGGCTCAATGATGCAAATAAGAACTTCTTCAATCTCGTGAAGAAAGCTAAAAAAGAGTTGTATCCGGGTTGTGAGAAGTATTCGACACTCTCGTTCCTTATTTTGCTATTGAATATAAAGTGTCTTAGTGCAATGAGTGACAAGGTATTTACAATGTTGCTTAAGTTATTGAAAGATACACTCTCTAGAGGCGAAACATTACTGACGTCATTCTACGAAGCTCGAAAGATAATTGGGAATTTAGGGCTTGATTATAAGAAGATACATGCATGCCCCAATGACTGCATGATATACTGGAAAGAGACAACTTATGAGCGCGAGTGTACACATTGTCATACCCCAAGATACAAGCAGTCAAAGGCTATGCCAAATGCTGATGAAGTTAAGGAAATGAAGATACCCGCCAAGGTAGTGAGGTACTTCCCTTTGATACCAAGACTCCAGAGGTATTTCATGTCACCAAAGACAGCATCTCTCATGAGATATCATGCGGATGAGCGTACTGATGATGGAGTTCTAAGGCATCCTGCTGATTCTCGTGCTTGGAAACATTTTGACGAGCTTCATCCAGATTTTGTGAGTGATCCACGCAACGTTAGACTTGGATTATGCTTAGATAGCTTTAACCCATTCAGGAGTGTGAATATAGTTCACATCACATGACTAGAAATTTTGACTCCATATAACTTGCCTCCTTGGAATTGCATGAAACAACAATACATGATGATGTCCCTTCTAATAGATGGTCCCCAAGGACCAGGTAATGACATAGATGTGTACTTGGGTCCTTTGGTTGACGAGCTCAATGAATTATGGATTGGTGTAGACACTTATGATGCAGCTAGTATCAAATGTTTAAGATGCGCGCTTCAGTGGACGATAAGTGATTTTCCAGGATATGCAATTTTGTCGGGATATAGCACGAAAGGGAAGTTGGCGTGTCCTTTGTGTCATAGGTACACAAAGTCTCGTCGTTTGCGACATGGAAAAAAGGAGTGCTATCCGACACATCGTCGATGGTTGGATCAGGGACATAAGTTTCGAACAGATAAAGTTTCTTTTGATGGTAGAGTTGAATTAGATCCAAAGCCCATTCCATTAACTAGAGTTGAAGTTTATGAGCAAGTAAAATGCATAAAGAAATGAGTTTGGGAAGTGTGAAGCTCGAGAAAGTAAGAAAAGGAAAAGAGGCAACGATGAGGACGACAATGAAGCACATAATTGGAAAAAGCTAAGTATATTCTTTGAGCTATCCTATTGGAAGGACAATTTGCTACACCACAATCTCGATGTGATGCATATTGAGAAAAATGTATGTGATAACATACTGTGGACGTTATTGAATATTGATGGTAGAGGTAAGGACAATTTAAATGCTCGCAATGATATAAAGGAAATGGGTATTCGAAAGGCACTGCATCCTCAACAACGGGCTGGTGGCAAATTTTATTTGCTACCATCATCTTTCACATTGGACAACAAGAACAAATATGATATGCTGAAAGTTTTGAAGCAGGTTAAAGTTCCAGATGGTTATGCTTCGAATATATCATGGCGTGTCAATCTTCAAAAATGAAGTATTTCAGGACTCAAAAGTCACGACAACCATATTCTAATTCAACAACTTCTTCATATCTCATTGCGAAGCGTGTTGCCGGAGAACGTAATGAAACCTGTGATTGAGCTAAGCAACTTTTTTAGGCACATATGCTCAAAAGTCATGCATGTTGAAGAATTGAATCGTATTCAGTCACGAATTGCGCTTACACTTTGCCACCTTGAGAGGATATTTCCGCCATCATTTTTGGAGATTCCAACTAATGAGCTTGGCCAACCAATTATGGAACCAGGCACTAAACTTGCGTCACATTTGGGAATTCTCGCACGCAATGGGATATTGGCGCCACTAAATTATATCGAGTGGATGAAGGTACCAAAGCTTAACAAGGATGCTATATGGAACCACATCAAGGTATGTGTGTGTGTGTGTAATAGCTGCAGTCATTTGTTTCTATACTTAATAGCTGAAGTCATTTGTTTCTATACTCAATTGAGCTCTAGATTTGTTGTTCTTGTTCCAATGCAAGAGGTAACATCTGGGTTCACTGTTAAAGTTTTTGCCCCAGAGCGTAGCTCTCAATTTACAGGTTTTGTTGTAATGTTACAGAGCTGGAGCTCTACCTTTGTTGCTTTATGATCCAATGCAATTTGAGCAGAGCTTTTTATAATATATATGGTGTACCATTGTTTTGTTGTGCTCTGAATTTGTTGTGCTCGTAATATGTCATTTCATATACAGGTCACTGAAATGAAGTTGAGCAGATCTCACCATCTGCTCAACTTCATTTCAGTGCTGAAAAATATTGCAGTAGCACCACCCTTGATGATTAGGACTATGCAAGGAAGACCTTCAAGTTCCAAAAATATGAAATTAGATGTGACTACAATGACAGTATATTTTCTGATATACTTCTTGTCACATAGACAAGATTATTCCTTTACTTCCCAGTACATGTTCTCTTTTAATTTAAGGTGTTGACGTGTCAACGTAGCTGAGGTTGTCCATCATTGGTGCAATTTGCTTAAGATGGTTGAAGTCCATATGCAGTTTGCGAGTTGGAGGAACTCCATAACCTGTCTGGGCAGATGCTTAGGGTGGATAACTAGGATTAGGACTAGAGTGGGGGGCATAAAAAGCAAACTCAAAACAGGAAAAAGATAACAGCAATAAAACTATATTTAAGAAGCTAAAAATAACAGCAATAAAAGTACATTTAACAGCAAATAGGAAAAAGATAACAGCAATAACAGGTTGGAAGCTAAAAATAACAGCAATAAATACATTTAACAGCAAACAGGAAAAAGATAACAGCAAGAACAGCAACCTGTTATTGCCGTTCATGCATGTTCTTTTAGTTATGACACTTATTTTCTTTCACTTATACATGCAACCTGTTATACATGTGAATGTGTTGTTATTGGTGCTGGTTTTCTCATGCTGAAGTAGCGGTGATTGTGGGGGTTTGACATACTAACTTAGTAAGATAATCAAGCATTGAGTGCTCCTTTCTTAGTTCATGTACATTGTCCTTTTAAATAAAGCAAATAACTTTGCAAGTCGTGCAGTTGTTACTTTGGGACTGAATCGCGTGCAAGTTTCAAGATTTTGTTAATCATTTTGCTTCTGTTTTGGTCCTCTGCTCATTGCTCCAGCCCATGTGGTTTGGACACATGCACTTTTCCTGCTGGGAAAGCTTCCAATAGAGAAGATTCCTCCCGCCCTTTCAGTCTAACAGTAATATTTTTTTGTATGCCATGACCATAGGAGAACACAAATGCAACAGTGGAGATGAGAAGAGTTCTCATGATGTCGGTTGGGAAGAAATGGAAGGAGTGGAAGCATTCTGTGAAGGCCATGGGTTATGAACCATATGATAGCGATGGTGAGCGCTTGGCAAATCGCCCGAATAGGGTGGAAGAGAATCAATGGCCTATTCTTATCCACTTTTGGGGTAGCAAAAATATGAAGGTATGTTTCAAATGGTTTGGACTGAATTTTAAGTGGCATGTACTGGCTCTCTTTAATACCTAATCATGCATCTTTGTTTGTTGCAAATGCTAGGCAAGGAGTGAAAAAAACAAAAAAAGTAGGGAGAACATGAAGTTCCCTCATACAAATGGTCGGAAGAGCAATGCTCAAGTAAGAGTGGAGGTAAACTCTCATATATGAGACCTGTAATTGTATGTTAGTCCAGATGCTAGTGAGCCCAAATTGGCATTTAAATGTGTTCTCTTAATGGGGATGTAGCTAAGGAATTCTTTCGGTAGAGACCCTTCTCGTCGTGAGTTTTTTAGAGGAACACACAAGTATAAGACTGGGGAGAAGCAGGGGCAGTATACAACTGGAGAAGTGGTTGAAGCTGTTGTATGTACTTTCCCCCCCTCCTTTTTTTTAGATTACTATAGATGTTAGCATTAATTACTTAGGATAATAGTGGACTTTTTATTTTCTTCTTTGCACAGGATAAAATGGACACTTTTGCATCAGAACTTCCAGATTCCATTCAAGAGCCAGCTTATGCTTTTGATGATACATTATCCAAAGCCATGGGCTGTGATAAAAATAGACGTGTTCGTGGGCTTGGGTTAGGCGCTTGTCCGAGTAATGCCTTTGGTTCATCATATAGAGCTGGTCGAGCAAAGACGAGAGACGTTAGGCAAGAAGAGATTGATAAAATGCGTGTTGAAATGGAACAAGAAATGCAAACTCAAATAGCAGCCCAAGTGTCAAGTCAAGTATCAACTATCAAAACACAATTGGAGGCTACAATGAAAGATGAAATACGAGCTGAAATGGAGCAAGAGATGCAAACTCAAGTAGTAGCCCAAGTATCCACTCGAGTATCAACTACAAAGGCCCAATTGGAGGCTAAAATGCAAGAGAACATGATGTCCTCTATACGGACTATGATGTTGTCGATGCAGTCTTCCCAGGATGTTTCTTCCAAAACTGGAAAAGTTAAGTTTCATTCTTTTCTTTGTGAGAATTTGAAGTTCATTTATCTCATTAGTACTCATTATTCACCATGTTACTGGTAATCGGTTCCTGATGAATCGAGCAGTCGTCAAGTGGTATCATTAACTCATACAATACATCCACGGAATAGGCAGCACGTGACACGAGTTGCACCCAGAAAACACTTTAAGGTGCTGAATCGAGATTAGGGGAATATGCAGCACATGCTAAGGGTTTCACCAAGAAAACACTCGACTCCACAGAATGAGGTTTGTTAAAACTATTTCAGCTTCAATAAGTTTCAAGAGCTGTATGCAAGTTCTATGATTGCCTTTGTATTTGATTGTATGTTCCATCTTAAGTAGTCATTTTGGGTGCTTGATCATTAACTTGTATCCTAGAACGATGTCAATACTGATCCTTAGCAGAACCTTGGCTCAGCTCTTGCTGGTTTCAAGAGCTGTCTTGCATTTGTTGTATGCCATGAGGAGCCTCTTTCTTTTGCCCGTTCGCGCACTTTGCCTTATTTCAACCTCCTCTGCAAACATGCTTGTTCCATACTACGAGGTTCATGTCGTTAATGCACTCCCTTACGAGTCCCAGTTTCTTCTGTAAGCTGGAAGGTGGTTTTCAAAATTTTAATAAGTTGTTAAGATAATCGGTTCCAGTAAATACGCTCTTCTTCAGCGTTACGCATTTCATGCTATGTTCATGCCTCATATAGTCTTAATGTTTCCTTTGTTTGCAAACCCTGCTTGTAAGTAGAAAGCAAAGATGCTGCCTGTACACTGGGTTTATCTATATTCATTTCAATAGGTTCAAGCCGTGTTTGCTTCAAATCATCTGTCCATAAAGATCCAGGCCTTGCAGAATCTTTATTTATGAGGGTTTGGGCTTGTAAATATGTTGACTGGCCATAAGACCTCTCAGAACAGAATTAAAGAACCCTAACCAACCAGCTCACTTGAAAAGTTAAGAAACCTAACCACCTCCATTTATCTCATGCATTCAATAAAAGCACAATGCAACACTACAGCTACCTTCTTCCACCATATCTATTTAACATATCTGAAGTCTGTTTCTTGAGAACAAGGTAAGGAGGGAAGGAACTAAGAAGAAAGACAGTAGCAGCTGCATCATGGGCTGGAATGCTCTATGTTTAGGCTAGAATGTTATGTGTTTATGCTGTCATCCATGCTATGCTTGTGTCATCTCAGGCTGGAATATTGTTTATACATGGATGTTTTTCATATAATTGTCCCTTTTTTCTTTTTTTTTTCTTTTTCTTTTTTATGTAACTAATGATTACTTACGATCAAATTGTTCAGGTTTCCCAAAATAAAAACGTAAAGAAGAATTTTGTCACTTTGAAAAATTTGCGAAATAGGATGCAAGAATGAGAGGGGGTACGTACACGAGTCTTTACATTTCTTACTATATTTTGTTTGTCAACTAGTTTTTCGGTTTAATTCGACTTATGTTATACCGGTCAAATTTATAACCTTCTCTCTTGATTTTTGAATTTTCAGGTTCATATGAAGGGAAGACATCAATGCTTTTATTGGACTTAAAAGAACCAATATGCACTATGATGACATTTTGGAAAAGATATATCTTTAGGTTGGTTCTTAAATGTCATTATATTTGTATGTTTTTGAAATTGAGAACTTCTGGGTGGTTATGTAATTAGGATGTGAATATTGAACTTCTGGATGCTTATGTAATTAGGATGTGAATGTTGGATATGATATGGTTGATGAATGACATTACCTTGTTTCTAAATGAGTTTATAAGCTCGATAGATCGACTTAGTTGTGCATTATTCGTATTGGACAGGAGCAGGATTACATAAAATATACTTCACTTTTATGTCATTTTTGGGAAAATGTAACTATTATCGGAGTTAGGCCAGCGTACTTTTAACAGATTTCATAATATGACAGACAAAAAATAAGTGACAATTGCTTAAAAGTGTCGTAAATACGAACGGCATTTTTAAGATAATGCCATTAAATAAAACTGGCACTTGATGGAAGTGTCGCTAAATTAACGACATTTCAAAGATTGTGTCGCCAAATAAACACCGACTCTTCAAAGGAAGCGTTGTTAGATAATGCCGTAAAACAAAACTGGCACTTAAAGAAAGTGTCGCTAATTTAACAACATTTCAAATATAATGCCGCCAAATGGAAATGACACTTTAGTGAACGTCGCTAATTTAGCGACACTTCTTGCGAAAGTGTCGTATGCATGAGTTGACTATTGACCTCATAAGAGGCACTTTAAAGTGTCGCACTAAAGCGTTGCAAGTAGATTGCCGACGTTTATAACAAGTGTCGGGAAATTCCCGACGGACAAATTTGCAACACTTACGAAAAGCGTTGAACAAGTGTCAGGAAACCGCTTTGCAACACTTTTACAGTCATTGGCGACACTATTTTAGTGTCCCGAAACCCCTTTTTTTTGTAGTGAATGGCAGTTTTGCCCATATTATGCCTATAACGGCTATATTTGATATATTCTCTATATAAATGATTTGGGGCTTCATCATACACCATGGAAACCACATTCTAAGCCTCCATTCATTAGAGAAACATCAAGGCTCATAGATTAAACTTATCTCTCTTCATCTTCATGATTTTACATCATTAAAGAGAGCATCTTTGTGAGCAATTCTTTGATTGAGAGTGAGCATCCTTCAAGTCATCAATTCTCTCATCTCTCTATTGCACTATAGCTTCATTTGTACTCATTTCCTTTCAAGAGGGTTTCTTTGTACACATTTGATCTTTGTAAAAGGATTGTGATCAAGGCTTGGGTTTGTCAAGTCTTGGGTGAGCTTTGTGGATTCAAGGCTTGTGCTTGGTGTGGGGATATCACCAAGTGTTGTAAGGGTTTGATCTTGACCCGGAAGAAGATTGTTGCTAGTGGATTCTAGTGCTCTTGCAAGGGACTTCCTTGAAGAGGTGGATGTAGGCTTGAGGGTATATCAAGTCGAACCATTTAAATCTCCTTGTCAAGTATCTCTAACTCAATCTCTTTACTTATTGCTCTTTAATTGTTTGAGATTGTTTAGTTAGCATCTTCATTGAAGTATTACTTGATTTGTTTGAGATTTATGATTGTGCTTAGTTTAAATTCCCCATTATATTTCAAAAACCCTATTCACCCCCCTCTAGGGTTGTTTTATTGGTTTCAGTATTTTTAGAAATTTCTTTTGGGCAGGAGCGAATAAGGACAAGGCTCTTCATTTGGTGAATTGGTTTTCTTTGTGTGGGCCAAAATCAAAGGGTGGGTTAGCGTTTAGAAAAGCAGACCTTTACAATTCCGCTCTCTTAGCCAAAATCAGCTGGTCCTTCATTCAAGAACCTAATTCTTTATTAAGCCAAATCTTTAGGTCTAAATATTGTGCGAGGAAAATTTCATGGAAGTAAAATCGGCAAGGAACAGTTCTTGGGCATGGAAAGGCATTCTCCATGGAAGAGATTGTTTACTACCGAAACTTCGGTGGCAAATTGGTACAGGTCAATCAATCCAAGCATGGGAGGATTTCTGGTTGAAAGACATACCCCCAGTAGTGTTAAGAGACATTAGAAACGTGGATTCAACAATTATTACAGTAGCTGATCTGATACATAACAATCAGTGGAATATCCAAAAGCTGAGGGAATATTTTCTAGAAGATATTTGTACTGCTATCAGAAGCAACCATGTATCCTTAGGCGACTTCCCGGACAGATTAACATGGAATCATTCCCCTTCTGGCTTTTATTCAGTAAAAACAGGCTATCAGGTACTATATGATATTGAACCTGGAAAAATGGAAACACTTCGTCCTGATTATAATCCATGGCAATGTGTTCCTTCCAAGACCTGGGGGAGATTGTGGAAATTGCAATTGTAATTGGCTCATAAAATTCAGGTATTTCTCTGGCAAGCTCTTATGCGAAGACTACCAACTATGCATAGACTTTCAAAGGTAGGCTTCAGTGGATCTACTGATTGCCGGTTTTGCAATTCCCAAATAGAGACCTGTGACCATCTCTTTCTCAAATGTTCAGGGGTACAAGCAGTGTGGTTTGGACTAGACCTCGGTATCAGGTTACAACAACCTTTACCAACCTTTTTTGAATGGCATATTGCATGGATCAACAAGGGCAACGCTCCCACTAAGCAAGGATCCAAAATAGTCACTACTATTCTTATCACTCTCTGGCAAATTTGGTTACATAGAAATGAAATCTCTTTCACAGGCATAAGTTTTGACCCTATGATCATCATTCGGAAAACTCAAGCTCAAGTACGGACTACTTGGACAATATTCTCGAAAAATTTAACAAGAAGCATGGTGCAGGAAAGACAAAGTCATTCTAAAAGGGAGATTATGGGCCATGATATATCATTTTTAGCGTACAATTTCCATTTATACTCATGTTCCTGTCAACACCGCTTGACATACTTTGTTTCCGTAGGATCTCATTTTCAGCAGCACAGATATAAATCTGGCCTAGGCATTTGCATCTCAAGAGGCTTAGGACATCATTTGGGTTCATATGCATTTTCATACTAGTCTCAAGATCCTTTCTCTTCACAGGCGCTGACAGTGCTGAAAACACTACAGTGGGCTGCACAACAAAAATTGAAACATATTGTTATTTATACTAACTCCGGTCGTTTACTTGCACAGATAAAAGGTCGGGAGGTGATTAGTGCAGTAGCTGCACCTATCATGTATGATATCTACCTAGCTAGCAAATATTTTCACTTTTGTCAGATTTTAGTTGGAAGCAAACGGTTACTGTCTGAAGCCGCTGATCTTGCCACTTTTGCTTGCAAGGCTAGATCGAAAGTATTTACGACATGAACTCATAGACTAGATGCTTTTAGATCTAATCATGCAAATATAGACAATGATTAAGTTTCTCTTTTACTGGTCTATAACTTATTATTTCTTTCCATTTATGCCTGTAAAATAGTGTAGATCTGTAAAATATTGTAACTCTCCTTTTGCTTAGCCGGGACGGCTTGTTTAATATATATTTCTCCTCTTAAAAAAAACAATCGACATAAACAAAGACATACCTGAAATTATATGCTTGCAAACATTGTAAGACTTGCATGCAAAGCATTACTTGCATATTATGATTGAGAATAACAATAAAACCTCACTTGATTTCCACGTGTTGGCATATTATGATCAAGGGAAAACCAAAACATGACTGTCATCTGCAACATTCAAACTTCAAAACAGTATCTTGCAAATCCCACAGCCCTAAAACCTAGCAGCCATGATCCCACTAATGAAGCAGGAAGTAGCCAGTTTGTTGTTACACCAATTGCCAAATTATCAGAAAAGGTTAGCTACCAAATATCTTTGTTGGGTACACTGTCTTGCAATGGTTAACTCTTGTTAATATACTGTCTTTTTATTACAATCATAGGAGTCCACCACTAACAGAAAAACTTGCCATCATTATCATCATCATGTTAACAAAAGATGTTATCTTGAGTGATTACTTGTTCTGTATGAATATTCATATACATTAGCATCATCCATCTTGTAGTCCTGACTATTGACTAAAACATATTGCCATGTTCGTTGTAGGCTAAAACATGTTTGTTTAATTCATTGCTTCATCTTATTGGCTCTTAGTTATCATTTCCCTGATCTTCTCTTAACAACATGTGTCTCATTTTTGGTTTGTGGCGATAATACCAAAATCAAAGCAACTACTCTTTCTATTGACTATGTTTCTTTATCTCTGTTCAATTACTATTGTCTTAACCAACAGCAAAATGCAACATGGGTAAAAGCCAAAATCAAAGCAGGTACTCTTTCCCTGCACATATGGTATACTGCATGCAATAAATGTAATAGTTCAACTAGTGAAAAAATTGAAACCACTTTCACTTGCAGCTGCTCATCCGAGGACTCCATTGCCGTACCCAAGTAAGTTATCATCAAATTAACGGCAGCTCTTATCGTACTTCACACATATACTGACTTCTCGCACACCAACATTGTACACATATGCAGGATGCAGTGCGAACTCATAGACAATACTATAAGTCTACCACAAACCATCTTCGGAAACAACGTAGAGAAAGTAATTGGAAAGATTGCTAAACATGGACACAAACGAACGCGATGAAATCCTTGCAAGCATCAACTTTCGAGCTTTACATATGGAACATCTTGTCCAACTAGCACTGTGTGTGTACAATCCGTCAACATCTTTTCCAACCAAATGGAACGCCAAAGAAATTGAGAATATCTGACTCCACAATGTCATCCCGGAAGGAAACAGAAAAGAAGACAATGCAGATTGTATAAATATGATAACTATTATGCGTGTGTTATGTGATAACTAAGAGACTATTTGCAACATCTCGTATGTTGATAACATGTAAAAATCAACGTTGTGCAATCTTCTTGGTTCTTAAGACCTTTAAAGTTAACATATACAATTGTATATACATCTGCCTAAAGTAACCCTCGTGCAACGCGTGTGGGGACCTAACTAGTATTAAAGAAAAGGGCTAATTGCACCTATGTCCCTGAGGTTTGGGGGTAATTACACGCGAGGACACAAAGTTTCAAAATGTAACACTTATGTCCATTGACAAACGGAATACAAAAATACTTAACGGTTCTGACAAAAAGAACAAGTTGCCCCTAAATAAAAGTCGAAACCCTGATTTGCCCCTGGGACCACATGAAACCCTAATTTTCATTGTCTTCCCCCCCCCCACCCCATCTGCATCCCCCTCGCCCTTCCACATCACCCACCCACCCCGCCTGCTTCCCTTCCCCGGCGCCGCACCCCGTCTGCCTCCCCTTCCCCGGCGCCGCACCCCGCATGCCTCATCCTTCCTCGTCACCCCGTCACCGCCCACCCCGTCTACCTCCCATTTTTCGTCACCGCCCACCCCAAGCCACCGCGTGTAATCTCCTGCCAGCGTCGAAACCTATCGCCGGTGACGTCACTCTTCCCCTTCATCTCTTCTCTCCTCCCCCACAGTAACCCACTCCCTCATTCCATGCCAGCAGCTCCATCGCCCCACGTCGCCGGTAGCTCCATCGCACCAAGCCGCCAATTTTGAAGCCCGAATTTGCAAATTAAGGTTTTGAAGCCCTAATTTGCAAATTAGGCTTTTGAAGCCCTAATTTGCAAATTAAGGGTTTGAAACCTTAATTGGCAGATTGAGACCTTTGAGAAATGGCAGATTGAAACCCTAATTTGCAAATTAGGTTTTTAAAGCCCTATTTTGTAAATTAGGGTTTTGAAACCCTAATTGGCAGATTGAGGAATTAAAGATTGAAACCCTAATTTGTAAATTAGGGTTTTGAAACCCTAATGTTTAAATTAAGGCTTAAAATCTTAATTTAAAATATTTAAAATATTATGTATATAAAGGGGTAGTATCGTCATTTTCAAAATACGTATTGCTGACATCATTAAAAAGTATAATTTTTGGACGGAACCCTGACGGATGGACACGGGTGATACATTTGAAACACTTTTGGTCACGGAATGTTACATTTTGAAAATTTGTGTCCTTGACTGTAATTACTCCAAAACCTCAGGGACATATGTGTAATTAGCCCTTAATTCTTTAAACTTTTAAGAGCAATCAAAATCCATTAACTAGATCCTTATTTACTCTGTAATAAATTGCTACACCATAACAATGCAGTTGCTCTCCTCCGCAACAAGAAACATCTCGACCCTGAGAAGTGAATAAAGAATTCAAGCAACTAGCTGCTATGTTTGTTTTAATTTCCTGGATCTATGTAGTAACTCCTAGAATCCGCTATGCTACTGTATTGAATTGGATATGAACATGTTTCATGGTTTTGGAATTTCCTTAAGAACCTACACGAACCGGTATGTTTACTTCGATTTGCGTGTTTGATGCACCCTCATTATCTTTTCATATCTTGATATTTGATCATGTCATGCATTGTTTTTTATGTTTTTTATTTGAGGGAGTCGAGTCTTTCCTCTTTAAGAAAATCAATTCTTTATAGGTACCAGTATAGATGGGTTAACCCAAGTTATGAAGTGATCTCGTACATCGGTAGGTATACAGATCGTTGAGTGAGCAACTCAGCTTACTGTTTTTGTGACCAACAAGGTTATGGAAGATAAATAAGATATTAAGTTCTAGAAGGCGGCATTATATTTTTATTAAAAAAAAATTCACCAAAATACCTTGGAACTTGGAAGACAGCCACGTGACGGTGGTCTATTCTAGAACTGACGAATTTTTCAGACCACCACCACTAAACAAAGCACCACATTCCATGTCAACCCGTTGTTAGTTGCAGGACTTTTGCGAAGCTGCGGCACACGTGTTCCACATCTTTTGGCCTTGTCTTCTCCTTCGGGAATCTCCTCCCCCCATAAATTCAACAAGCTTATCACCACTCCTGTCGCTAGATATAATCGTGGCTCCACAACTCTCTCTCGTTGGTCTCTTTGCTTCTCCCTTTCATATATTGTCACTCATGTCGGCAACTTCAGTTCAATCTTCTCGTGAAGGTTTCATTGATTGCTTCAATCTTCACTCCAAGAACGACACCCCACTCTCCCACATCGTTTACGGCCCAGAAAATCCTTCGCACGAATCTGTTTTCGGTTTCTTGCTACAAGAACTTAGATTTGCCACCCCTACCACCCCTAGGCCCCAAGTTATTGTCACCCCGCTGGATGAAACCCACATCCAGTCGGCCATCCATTGCGCCAAAAAGCATGGCCTTGAAATGAGAATCCGAAGTGGTGGGCATGATTTTGAGGGCGCTTCTTACATATCAAAAGAGCCCTTTGTCATTCTTGACCTGTTCAAGCTCAATTCCATCATTATCGATGTCGAAAACGCCACCGCTTGGGTTCAGTCGGGTGCAACTCTCGGCGAGCTGTATTACGAAATTTCCAAGAAAAGCAGAACCCTTGCTTTTCCTGCGGGCTACTGGTCCACGGTGGGTGTTGGCGGTCACCTGAGCGGTGGGGGTTACGGCGCATTGTTGCGAAAATATGGCCTTGCGTCTGACAATGTCATCGATGCCAAATTCATCGACGTAGATGGAAAGATTCTTGACAGAAAGTCCATGGGGGAAGATCTGTTTTGGGCGCTTAAAGGAGCCGGAGGGGGGAACTTTGGTGTCATTGTGGCGTTCAAGATAAAGCTGGTTGCTGTCCCAGAAAAGGTGACAGTTTTCAAAGTAAGCAGGACCTTGGAACAAAGCGCAACCAAGCTTGTACACAAGTGGCAGGACGTTGCCCCTTCTGTTCATGAAGACCTTACCATGGCTCTTCGGATAAAAAATGTCAATTCGAGTCAAGCAGGGAAGCAGACCATATCAGTTGGGTTTGAATCCTTGTTCCTCGGTGGAGCTGATAGGCTGCTCTCGTTGATGCAGGAGAAATTTCCGGAGTTGGGATTGGTAAGAGAAGAATGTTCGGAGATGAGTTGGATCCAATCTGTGGTCGAGTTGGCTGACATTTACCCGGCCGGAGCACCGCCTGAAGTTCTGCTAAACAAGACCGCAGCACCCAAGCAATACACCAAACAGAAAGCAGACTATGTGGAAAAACCTATCTCTGTGGAGGGGATTGAAGGGTTATGGAAAGTTTTCTTCGAAATCGGCCCCGAGTCGGGTGCGATGCACTGGACCCCTTGTGGTGGAAGAATGGCCGAGACTCCCGAGTCTGAGACTCCATATCCACACAGAGCTGGAAACATATTCATGATCTATGAAGCTGTTTATTGGAATGAAAAGGATGGTGCAGTATCCCAAAGGCATATAGACTGGGTAAGGAAGCTGTACAAGTACATGACTCCATTTGTTGCCAAAAATCCAAGATCTTCATACTTCAACTATAGGGATTATGACTTGGGAATAAACAGTAAGGGCAAGACAAGCTATGAGGAAGCAAGTGTTTGGGGTGTTAACTATTTCAAGGACAACTTTAAGAGGCTGGCTGAAGTGAAGGCTATGGTTGATCCTGATGATTTCTTCAGGAGTGAACAGACCATTCCTCCACTTTCTGGAGAATGTAGCACGTCATTAGGAATATAGTTCAGGCCCGTAGTGTGCCTTACATAAGTAAGTTATGCAATGTAGTTTACGATCATCTGTAGATCAATAAGGAAATTGTTTTCTTTATTTCCTATTCCATGTTTCATATGAGGCTTTATACTGCTAAACAATATTGAGTCATGTCCACCTTAAAATGCAGCCCTTGTGTGATTTTGAAATGCTGCATACACGAGACTACTTGTTACCAGTCGGCACAGAAACATTATTAGATTAAGACGATGAGCATAATTAATCCATATTTACAGTCGTGAGACCAAGAGGTCAGGGAGCATTTACATGCTAAATAACATGGCAAGCACCTGTTTTTAGAGCAACCTCGATCAGCTTCCATCCAAGGTTTCAGGAACTTCTAACAAAATGATACTGACATCTTAGTCCTGCGTGGTTTCACTATTGAATTGCAATTAGAGGGACTCTGCGAATTGTGGAGCCTCCAGGTCCAGTTCCTGTCTCATGATACAGTGCATAAACCAGTCATTACTGAAAGTCCAAATCCCCTTCTTCACAGCTGACAGTGCTTCCTCCATGTTCTCTTCACTGGCCACAAAGATGGTTTTTGATGCTTCATTTACTTTGTCCAGTCCACAAATAACCTGGATTTCCCAGATACATAAATGACGCTTAGACTAGAAGTTGGAAGCAACACACGAGCCTTCAAAAAGGAAATCTCTTTAAGAACTTTCTTGTTAAATTCATTGGTTATGAGTACGAAACCATAAGCACACCAAAGAGAGAAAGGTAATGACTTCCAAAGAGAAAATGGAAAGGAGATATCATTGCAGGTACGAATTGATTAGTTGCCGAAGTATGAACGTTGCGTGGACATTTTTATGGATTTATTTCATTGTGGCAGCATTAATGGACATTTTGTGGACTTCATTCGTCCGCATTTTTCTATGGTTTTTTGGTTCAACTGCCACTCTGTAACGTTGGACATTTAGATAATTGAGGATGACATGGAGCAATAGAGATCTTTGGGGGTGGGGTGAGGGGGAGACTATAGTTCCTTTGTGGCTTTCCTTATTTCCAACCAACTAAATATAGCATTTGTCCTCTTCTGTTACTTTCAGTTACTAAATTTCTTCTCTTCGAGTGTGTTTAAACATTTCATAATACATACGAGGAAGTTATATCTCTTTACCAAGTCTAAGCAATAGTAATCAGAACAAGAGGTTCAACTTACATTTCCGCCAGCGGATCTGACTATGGCTGATAGGGTACTGACTGTGGGGTGAACATGAGCTGCCAGGCACACGTCATAACCTTTAAGCAAAGCCTGTGGACTTGCCTTGGCTCTAAGCATTGCATCTTTTAGATCAATTCTGTACTTCAACTTGTAATCTTCATCTTCCAAAATAAAAGGCATCTCGTCTGTAAAATTAAAGAAACATAAGCGTACTTTACACATCCCAAAGTACTGAAGTTAACCTCAGAAAATAGAAGCTATAAAGGCCATCTAACTCACCCACAAACCTGCCTTTCCTGAAGCTTTCTTTGAGCCAGTTTGACGACATTATCCAAGCTCTGTGTGACGAGCAACTCCATGTTAAAACAACTAAAAGACATGCATGTGCAAAATCTAGGCTATATCAGAGCATTGGCTTGAAAGAAAGGATAGGCACAAGATCAACATACTTAATTTAAACGAGCAATAGTAGGAATAACAGCAAACTTAATCTTTTGTGTCTTGCTTAATCGTTCTCTGGCATTTCTACCAATCCATCTCAGCATCCGTGCTTCATCCATACTTGTTTGTGATTAGTGGTTATTTAGTTAGTGCAGCACTAGCCTACGACTGTCTTTTATGTTCAATGTCTTAAAGATTCTGCAGCACTCCAATGCACATCTCCAACTCACCCCACTACTCTTTGCACCACATCAACACACTACTTTGATGATTCTAATTGAGCCTTCAGAAAATCATGTCTGGAATTAAAAGTGACTCCTACTTCTAAGTTGGTCTTTAGAGCACGTGATCTTGCCCAAAACCGTACTCCATCTCAAACGCCGCCGTAATCTAAACGCCATTTTTCTTTTTAAAGCTGGAATATTGTAAATGATAGTCATTACAAACAATCTAGATGGTTGAAACAGATTAACTTTCCTTCTTAAAGACACGGCATATTCAGAACCAAAGCAAATTTAGTCAGAAGCCTGAGATGTACATGTGAACATCTTAGTTACCATACTAACAGGTCCATGTGAGGAAAAGTTCAGAAGTGCATAATTGTCTATTAATCAAAGTAAAACTGACCCTGAACAGAGAGCAGTGCAGAAGTTCAAGGTTTTTCTCACTTTCCCCGCGATGACGTGTGTGCTAACACTTCCATCAGAGGCAACAGTCCCACCGAGATCTTCAATTATCTACATAATAACATTGAGGCTCAATAACACGGGTAACAAAAGATGTACATGATACGCTAAAAATTCACCATTGATGATTGTATAGCAGTAACAACCAACACACCAGCTAAGTAGATAGCCAAACTAAGGTTCATGAACTGATAAATATTCTGACCATAAAAAAAATATAGAAACTGATGAACATAAATCCTTAACGCACATGCTTCAGGCACTATGTTTTCTTTAAGATGCCATCACCCTGAGCAGATTCCTCTGGATCAATTCGAAGTTCGACTCATAACTCCATATTGATACTCCCAGTTCGACAAAGCACAATGTTTTAAGAAAGTACATTAGATGCAATGCCAACTCATCTAATTGAAAATTTTCTTACAAGGTTGCCCCAAGAAGCATGTCCATAGGATCACGTTGAAAACAAGGTTTTCTACTCGAGGGAAATACAGGAAATTCACATACTACTGCACATTACCTGCATTGACCTGGCATAATTTTGGGGCAGAAAAGAAAGCGTGACACACAAAATGTTACGGAGGTCGTAATATGTAACCAGAAATATTTCACGATAAAATGATCTCCTTCCTTATCCAGCCACCAAATTTAGACATCGTTTTTCTCCTACACTTGATTGTTGAAATGTCAGAATCTAACTCTAGATTACTTCCCAGTAATGTTAAATAGAAGTGGTGAAATAGAAAAATATTCGACCGATCCGACCACTGAATATTTTGATACAAGTCAGATTCTTAAGAAACTTAAAACATGCTCTTCAGTGATACGGATGGGTAATGAAGACCCATAATTTTCTTAGCAGGCAAGGAAATAAACTTGTGATCTCGTAAACATGTAAACACCCAGGCATACCTTGGTAAGACTTGATTTTTTGGCATCATCAGATATATTCATCATCATGACTCTAAGACAGTTTCTATCTTCCAACACATCCTTTTCCAGATGATTATTGGCCATGGGATTTGTGGAAGTAATATCAAGCAAAGATATGTTTCTGGAAGTGTCTAGAGTGCTTCCATCCAAACAATAATCATGTGTTCGATCACTTCTTGATGCATTTCCATATCCAAACTGACAATCAATTTGATGGCCTCCCTTGACCTTCTTGGACTTAAGTGATGTATGTGAGGCTTCCCAGATCCTCTTCTTCGCACATAGTGCAGAACAGGTACAATGTTTCACGTCACCATCAGCTTCCATTTGGGATAGCCCTAAATCATTTGCCATTTCCCCATCCCCACCATCTAATGGAATCAGCTTGCAGCAACCTAAAATTGAAATGCCACCATGAGAAGAACGAATTGAAACAAACAAGGCTGTAAAATTAGCACTGCAACATCACATGAATATTTTCTGAGACATCTTCCATGAAAATATGTTCAAATTGCATATGGGAAGTACAAGTCCAGTAACCAAGTGAGATGGACATTTCACAAGCTTTCTTTTTTTAAGGAAACTCAACTAGTACCCACGCATTGATTTTCCTTTAGAGGATGGAGACATGGTTTCTACTTCTGAGGAAAACAAAGCAATAATCTCGCATGAAGTGTTGGTCACATAACTGCTTCATATAGTTGTTAACTTCATGTAAGAGCAGAAAGATATAGGCAGAAGTTGGAGCAAAAAAGAAGTTAGTGACAGAGTAGATGTTTTATTTTTCGAAATAACTAGTGTCTCACATTATCAGGTGTTTACCTTTCATTAGCTCTTCGGGCTGAGAATTTTCCTTTCCAAAGGTCGTCAGATTTTCTCGTATGGAAGGATCAACCTCAGCTCCCTTGCCTCTTCCTGGACCTTTATTAGGAATAGACAACTTTACGGGCTGCAATGGGTTAACTTCACTGCCCTTGTTTATATGGGAAACTAGAAGGGTTGAACCACCAGGAAAGCATAGTGCCTTACGAACATTGGCCTTAATGGGCAACCTTTGAGCTCTACCCTTGGTGTTTACCTCGCCAACTGGTACAAAACCCTACAATTAAATCCACTGAATTGAACTACCAAAAGTATAAAGACAAACTAATAACTTCCAGAGACTCAAGGTACAGCAAACAAGTCAGAACTGACACCACCAATGTAAGATGACTTTCCTAGAAGACAAAGTCTACTTCAGAAACTTTTTCTATGTGCCAAGTTTTGATCTTTAGACTGAAACACTTGAGCTAAAATTGAAAATTGTAAGTTCATGAGAATAAAGTAACGTATTCATGCTTAGATATCGAACCAAGTGTTTTCAGTCGAATCAAAAACCGTAATGGCTAGATTTTGGTCTAGATCACGACTTGGTATACCTGTTTAAGCCAAAATATGTTAGATTCGGCATCTCCCCAACAGAATATGGTGCAGATACCAACATTCTGTAGTCTCTTTCTCAATTCTGAGTACATGAGGCAACCAATTCCCTGGAAAATCAGATCAATAAATTTGAGGAGATCCATGGGAAAAAAAAGCCAAGTGTGACCAGTTGTGATAAATGGGAACAGAACGTAACCAAATGCATGTGACATACTTTGTCATACGACATAAGTAGATATGAATTGTCTGGCAATTAAATGAAAATGAAGAAGATAGCTAGCACAAAGATGTGAACCATTGGTGTCCTCTAGAGAACTAAAAAAAGATAAAGTGTATTCCTGCAAAATAACTTTATGGGCTAGTTATTCTGTTATTCCTTCTGAAAGTCTTCTCTGCAGATGACTGATGGGTTTGCAGTTCCAATCTTTTAGCCCTCAAACTCACTCTTCACCTAGTTTGGCAATTCTTTTAAGTTGATTATATCTTCAAATTAAATCATAGGCACATGTATATATATAGATACAGGGAGAGGCAAAATCCACAAATTTTCTACGCAAATATACGCCTAGTTTATTGCCAAAAAGTAAACGAGAAATAAAATTTCACCTGTTGGAGCAGATTGGGAGTGGCTTAAGAAACAGGTATGGTTTAGCATATTTCCCTTGCATATCCGATTATTTCTTTTGTCTTAATTAGCAACATAACACTAGGTGCAATCAGAAAAAGCTACTTTGTGTCATGATTCATTTAAACTGTATGATGTGCTATGGTTTTCTTGACTTGTGGAAAATTAAGAATGAAGAGGCAGAAAACCTTGTGTTGGTGAATTGAACTAACAGCAGCAAGGGGAATCTCGGCATATTGAGTATCCGCGGAAATTATTTGATAAGTAATTGCCGAAATAACCTAAAAGAAGAAAAGATAAATAAGAGTAGTAAACCAAACAATATGTGCACACTATCTGTAAGAATATATCAATCAGTTAGCACCATATGTTGTAAGCAATAAATAAGATATAGAACTATCGAAGATTATGTAACTATAAAGGAAGAAATGCAGTCCTATATTGATTTTCATTATTCCTATTAACTTAGTTGCAGGATCCTCCCATTTCAGTGAAGCTCCCGCCCCAAATCTCACACCCACTCCCACCCTAAAACCCACTATACTAGTGATGCTCCTGTCTCCAGAACCTTGCAGACGCTTCTGCTCCCACCCGAGCTACGTGCAGCTAAAGTATTACATGGGAAAGTGGAATACACAAGGTCTCATGTTGATAGAGGCCTTGTGTAACAATGCTGCTCTCCGCAGTTATTTCAGTATGCAAGAGTTGTGTTACCTGATATGCTTAGTCATAATCTCATAGAGAACATGATCAGGGTGTTGCATTTTGAGAGGCAGTAGCGGTCATTTCTAGAACCTTACGCTAGAGACAAACCGCAAAGGAAATAAGAAAAGCGCACTACAACATAAGAGAAAAATGTGGAGATCGGAAATGAAAATAGTTGCCAGCACATTGATTATGATGACCAAAGAGAGCGGATATTAATTCGTTCAGGTGATTTGTGTCTAACACGTGATTAAGATATGTACACAATCTGATGGCAAAGTTTATGCCTTTTTTGAGAAAAGGAAGCAAGAAATTCTTTACTCCAATTATTTCCAACCATTAGTTGTTCTTTCTTTTTAAGAACAATATAAACCTACTTTTGCAATGGTAACACCTGAATTTCTCAATCCAGAGAGGTCTAAGGGCGTAAAGATCATTGCAAAATTAAATTGTCTTGGGAAAAAAAAATGCAGGGTGGTGAAAACATGCAGAAAGAGAGCCAAAGTTGGCTATTGCACTAAGGATGTGGTACTAAGGTGTTATTAATGAAGAAAATACCAACAGAAACAGCAGTTATTGGCATCATATGGGTACAAATGGAGAGATATATATGGAATGAAAATGCAAACGTAAAACGATGTTTCCGTTTTCTAACATGGAATAGCCACTGTCTTTAAACTGTCAAAGGAAAAAGCTTATATAATACTGGCCAGGAATCAGTCAATGATGATACTTGGCATTTGGCCAAAGCAGCCATACCTCCCCAGTACTTTCCTCAGACTCTGACACCAAAAGCAGCGTGCAGTACTTCCTGCAGATAGAAACAATGCAAAACTTTTCTCAATGATCAAAAGGTGTTACCAGTTCAGCACTATTATGTGCAGCACAGAGACCGACATGTGACATAGAAGAACCAGCACAATAGGCAGTCTTCTTAAGGAAGACCTGCCCTGTGTCTTTATAACATACGATATAAGACTTGGAGAAGTGCTTGCAATGACAGCACCAGTGAGACTTAGCAGGGTTTCTGGGACAACAATGGAAATCCTGGATAGAGAAAACATATTTACCCATTTGAAACACATCTTTTGAGGAACATTGACTCCTTTCCAGTATTTGCAGCATAATTCATTGCCGGTAGTTCTTTGACGTACATGTTCAGTACTCCCTACAAGAAAAGACGTTCAGTACTCCCCGCATGTAACTTTTCAGGAACATCAAGTAATAAAAGACAACTCAATTTAAGCAAGTGATGCAGTAAAAAACTGAATAGTGGAAGAAGAAGTTAAAGTGGAAAACTAACACGCTAACTGTATACATAAGAGCACTGGTGGTGTTCTATGACTGAACAAAATGCTGAAAGAAAGAAACCAAATATTTCATATTTTGCAACTAAAAGAAATAAGGAAACCAGATATAACTCTAACAGAACTCTTGCATACTGATTCTATTTAATAGTTGTTCATAACAAGATCTTATGTGTTACTCTTTCCCTAAGAAGTGTGCTATACTGCTAGGTATTCGAACAGATCAGAACCATCTTCCTACGAGTAATCCATAATTGTTAAAAGATGAGGACGCAAAGCAAAAAGTACCCTATGATCCCTATTATTATAAGGAATGCCAGGTACATGGTCCTATATTTATAACCTGGCTCAGCGATTGGCCGATTGCACTGAAGAATAAATTTCAGTTCAAAATTTACGCAACTTATCGACGATATTCTCACAACGCATTGGGAATCATCAGGGACCTATATTTATCGAGCATATATTCACACATCAAGTCCACACTTATCCACTAAATTCAGTGAATATCTACTCCTAAGCTACAAAATAATTATGTCTAATGCACACAAACATTGGACAGGAATTTCCTCTGCACACACATTACTGTGTACATAGCTACGGACAGAGATTCACCTGAAGTAGCGAATTAGCTCTCTCATCAGCGTCTTTGGGGTTAACGAGCACGAAATAGCAATCACCTAATTGGAATGACTGGAATTCATCATGCATATTTTGACTACAAATACCACTTACCAGTAACATAAAGAACGTCAATAATAATCACATAAAAGTTCCACAACAATCATACAAACTAAATGCAAACTTATACCACTTTTATTGGACCTCGGCCCTCTTTCAGTAGCATTGCTGCTCTTTCTATTCATCTCCTCTACCACTGCCACAAACAGTAACTTGAGCAACACAGAGTTTCGAGCAAAAATATCACCGCGACACGTGAGTGTGGATGACAGGTGTAAAGTCAAAGTAGAGGGAATTGTTACCTGAGATTTTGATTTTGGCACTTTTGGACAAGGAGATTTGGAGGGTGTTTCCATTTGATTGGGAGGTGAAGTTTCTTGCTTGGACGAGGACCTGGCAATTACCTGACACACACACACACACACAGAGAACAAATCAAGATTAGAAATGGCCAAATGGGTTCTTAGTGTAAAGATTGATTCTGTAGGGATTTTGGGGAATTAGGGTTTTTACCGATTGGAATGGGTGAGGGTGAAGGAAGCGAAGAGTTCTTTCTTGGTGCCATGGAGAATGTGTAAAAATGAATAAGTTCCAGAGAGCAGAATTAAGTAAAAATATATCTGGGCGGGAAAAGGCTACATTTGTAAATGTGATCCGGTGAAAATGGTTAAGATAAATTTTGAAGAAACGAGGGCCCCGTACGCTCATTATTTTTCCAGTATTTTTTTCAGTTTTGAAAATTGGGAAAAAAAAAAACGCGTTTGGTAACTATTTCTTTTTTCCGTCTCCAATTTAAAAAATCAGTTTTTAAACTGAAGAAGAAAAAAAAAACTCCAAAAACTGTTTTTTTTTTTAAACCACCACCACCCTCCCATCGCCGGCGACTGTCGGCAGCCACCACCTCCGGCGACTGCCGGTGACCACCGCCAGAAGCCACTAGCCACCGCCGACCACCACCACTGTCGGCTACCGCCACGCCCCACCACCGCAAACCACCACAAAAAAAAAAAACTAAAAAAAAAACTGGGTTATCAAACACCAACTTGTTTTTGGCAAAAAAAAATAAATTAAACTGCTCTTTAATTATTATTTTTTTAAAACTGAAAACCAAAAAAAAAAAAATTTCAAACGAAGCCGAGGTTTCCCGGGAACTTTCACAAGGTTCTCTTTTGCATGCATATTGCTTAGATTTGATACATAAATTCCTTTCTATTACTACCTAATTTTGATTACGTGCATTGCATACAAGAACATATGCACATTTAAAAATTAGAATTATAGGAGTATCAATTAAGAAGACAAATGTGAAGAAATCAAACAAAACAGTTAATATACATAAGAACAAAAAAAATTCATTCCTAACCCAAAATCACATTGAGTGAAACGAATATGGATCCTTTCAAAAAAGTGATAGCATAAAAAACTAAATTAAACAAACTACTCAAAGCATATAAAATCACCCGAGTTATCGAGATTATGAGAAATAACAAAGATGACCAATCAAATGTATGAAAATGTACTCTATAAACGTTCTAAAATTGCTAAGCAAATAAAGCCACATATGTACATTATGAAAAATACTCAAAGGTAAATAAAAAGTACCAAAATATGACCAATGCTCCCACATGTTGATTAAACTATTAATAACCTAGCAAACAAAACTACTTCGGTTTTTGACGGTGTATATTATTAAACAAACATAATAAATGGTAATACATGACTGATCCAGTTTGAAGATAAGATTTTCACCAAAACAATCAGGGCGGAACCAGGAAATTTTTTCAGGGGATGCAAAAAATCTATCGAATGAACAAAAAAAAAATTATAGTAAAATAATATTATATAGAGATTTTTTTAAATCTCTATATAATCACTGAAATTAAACTATACCAATGTTTTGATACTCAAAATTTTAGAATTAAACTCTAGGTTTATGATACTTTTAATGTACAAATATATTTGTATTGACATCTATATACATGCAAAATAACTCAAGTCTGTAGCATAAGCATCGACATACAAATATAAAATAAACAATAATAATAAATTAACGATAATTTACCAAAGCAGTGGGCCACTCCGTCAAGCACTCAAGTAGACAACACTCAACAGACAACAGACAAATTCACCACGGCTGGATGCAGCTCCACCACGAATTGGGACGAAGCAACATACAATAGATTCCCAGCAGCAAATCCCAGCAATCGTCCGTGCAGCAGCTCGCGGTCGCCGGCAGCCGGCAGGGTGATTGGGTGAGGCACTCCGTCAAGCAGATATGGCCGGACGGCGTCAAGCAGTGGCATTCCGTCAAGCAGATCTGGTGACTGGTTGCGTGGTCGGATGCCAAACAAAGACTCATAGATCTGGTCACCGGCGGAGTGCCGTTTCTTCAAGATCTGGTTGCTGGTCGGAGATCTACAAGGTGGGTTCAGACCGTTCAGTCGCGTGGCGTCGCTGGCAATATGCCAGATCTAGTCGCCGGTCGTTACGTCCACTGTCCACCGATGAGAGAGAGAGAGAGCGCCGAGTTGTGGTCTCGGGGAATAGGGTATTGGGGATGGGAGAACGGCGTCTCGGGAACGGGGTGGTGCGATTCCCGAAAACCAATTTTTTTTTTTTTTCAGAAGTGAGGGGGTGCTTCAGCCCCCCCTTGCCACAACATAGGTCCGCCCCTGAAAACAACCCCCTTTTTTTTGCACATAAGCATGAACACAATCCTTCTGCTTGCTAAAGTGTGAAATACAACAACTAAAATATGAAAGAGTGAGGGTTCAAAAAGAGCATATATGCTACCTCAGATGTTGGTCATCTATGCTGGCAATGGTGATTACTTTACCCTTGAACGGGGGGGGCTAAGATTTTGAAATATATATATATATATATATATATATATGGAGCTGATAAAATGATAGCGCTAGCAACTTAACCCAAGTTACTAGCGCGATCTGACTGTCCACGGGCAAGAATGGACGGCCAGATCACGCGCCACAACAGCAAATTTTTTCACCGTCCGCTACATAATGTAGCGGACGGTAAATTATCGTCCGCTACAATATGTAGCGGACGGCCAAACAGCGCTAACAATTTGCTAGCGCGCTATCAACGGATCAGCTCCCATATATATATATATAATATATATATATATATATATATATATATATATATATATATATAGTTTATTTGGAATTTCGGCCTTTCATTCTCTTCTTTCTCTTTTCGCGATATATATATATATATATATATATATATATAGTTTATTTGGAATTTCGGCATTTCCCTTTCTTCTCTCTCTTTTCGCGACTCTCTCTCTTTCCAATTTCCAACGAGCAACGACACGACCTCGGAGATCGGACCTCCTTACCGTCTCAGTCACGGCCACGGCGCCTCACTCCGGTGAAGCACAAGCCGGCGACGACGGCCACGAGCCCACGACAGTCGCCACGACGAACGGCGACGTCTGCTGGATCTAGATCTGGTTCTAGATCAGTAGATCTACGCCGCTACGCGCCGACGGACGGCCTCACGGCGACATCTGCACCGACAGCATCGGTCTGAGTTCTGAAGACCTCCGTCCTCTGGTCACTCCACCAGTCCATCGACGCTAACATGCCACAACTCTGAGCTCCCAAATCCAAATCTTATTCGATATTCACCACCGGCGGAGCAATCGGCGACAAAGGTATGTTTCGATTCACCTTAATCTTGCCATGATGCCATCTCTACAACTCGACAAGATTTAATTGACTTTTTTTTCTTCTGAAATGCTATAAAGATCAATGATGTTCGATGTTAGTAGATTTGTGGTCTGATCATATCAATGGATGAACAACAAAGATGTTCAGCATACAGTAACTCCTCATTATTCAATTTTGTAGAAGCAAAAACATTCTATGTTAGTTATCTAGTTTGATATTCCAGCATGGTTGCATGGGTGATTATTGATTATTGATTATTTAAGTTCCGAATTGTGATTATTGATTGTTGATTGAGATTATTGAGATTGTTGACGGAGGATGGGACCCAATTGGATTGAATGTATGATTATTGAGATTGTTGACGGAGGATGGGACCCAATTGAATTGAATGTGTGATTTAGTTGAATGGTAGGTTTAAATTAAGTTAATTAGGTTAACGTGATAACGAAACATGACTGGGAAAGTAAAAGAATAAAATTATTTGATTAATTAGGTTAACGTGATAACGAAACATGACTGGGAAAGTAAAAGAATAAAATTATTTGATTAATTAGGTTATTTGATTGATAATTGATGGATTGATACTAAAAATAAAATATAATTTTTTTTTCAGAATGCATAAGTTCTTTAAAAAGAAAGCAAAGTTGGAAGAACTCTTGCAGCCTAATAACAATGAGTGTAGAAATCAAGATAATATTCAACAGTCGCCAAATCTAACAGTAAGGGACAAGGCTCTCATTGTGCATTGTGATGTTTATTCCGGGCATTAAAACAGAATTAGCGATGAGTTCAACTCTGACGAGCTTATTGCGGATCTTGGGTTGCGTCCAAATATTTGAGACTATTGAAAAGCGCATTTTTTATTTGCCATTTTACTTATAAAATAATTTATTAATTTGGATATATATTTAGCACCCCTGGGGTGAAATCCTGGCTCCACCCCTGTTACCGAAAAGGTGATTGGTAAAGGTTTTTTTAGTGTAAACTTTTAGATTGTTATTTTACAAAACTGTAATCAGTAACGTTTAAAAGGAGAAAGATTTAAGACGGAGTTGTTTTATGGGAAAAGATGGAAACAGTGAGTGGCGGAGAAATTGTAGGAAAAATTATTGAGAGAGGTTTTATGGGTTTAGTGGTTATGGTAACCGATGTAGATCAAGTTTAAGGAGATATTTAAGGTGTCAATTTCTTATATACTGATTTTGGGGTAACTTTTATAATTTATTAAATCCAGAAAAGTATTAACTTTTATCACCAATGACGAGCTTCAAAGGGAAACAATTAAGGAGAATATTATGACAATTTTAAAATGATTAGAAGAAAGTAAAGTCAATGTAGGAGAAAAATTAGGGAAAGCAATCGTAAATATGGAAGTTATATATGAATAGAGTGACGTGTGTGCGCGGGTGTGTGTGAGAGAAAGAGAGGGGGGGGGGGGGGGGAGAGTGAGAGAGAGACTTAAATCATGTGACAAAAAGGGTAAATATAATTTATCCTAAATCAAACTTTTTTATCCATGTGGCAGCAGGAGAGAATGTTCAGATAGGCGTTGAGGTGACAACACTCTCTCAGCTTCGGCTTTCATGTGTGTGTGTGTGTGTATATATACATGTATATATGTATTATACGTGTATATACATATATATATATATATATATATATATATATATATATATGTGTGTGGAGCTGATCCGTTGATAGCGCTAGCAAAATAGGCGAAGTTGCCAACGCGATCTGGCCATCCACGCGCGATCTGTGGACGTTCCAGATCTTTTTTTTAAGTTTTTTTAAGTCTGTCCGCTATAGTATGTAGCGGATTATTTTTTGACAAAAATACCCTCCAACTTAAAAACAGCACATCCGCTACATTATGTAGCGGACTAGTTTTCTCATATTTTTTTCTCTTTCGCTCTCCTCTCTCTCATTATTGCTCTGACTTTTCTCTCTCTTTTCTCTCATCCGCTACATTACGTAGTGGACTAGTTTTCTGACATTTTCTTCTCTCACTATCGTTTCTCTCACTAATGCTTTGACTTTTTTTTTTCTCTGTCCTTTCTCTTCTTTCAGACTTGTTTCTTTCTCTCACCACTTTTTTCTTCTCTCTCGTCCTCATTTCCCCTTCTTTCCTCTCTCTGGACAAACTCCAATCATCTGTCAAGTTCGAGATTGAGGCTGAGCTGGAAGGCAAGAAAGAGTACTCGAGGCTGAGCTGAAGGGCAAGATTGAGATGGAGGCAGAGGTTCTTGGCCAGCGTTGCGGGGCCGACGTTAAGACCCGTCGGCAGTGGTGGGGGAAGAGATCGGAGAAGGGCAAGAAAGAGTACCCGCCGGCGATACCATGGCTGGCGCGCACCGAGAATCTGTCGAGCGCCCACATGCCGTGGGTGTTCAGGCGGCATTACACCGCGGACGGGCGGCTGGTCATCACCGAGGAGAAGGTCGAGCGACACGAGTATTTTAGGGCGCACCGATCGGACGGGAAACTGACCCTCCAACTGGTTCCGTTCGCAGGCGACGGCGTTTTGGGTGATCATCAGGAGATGGAAGAGGACGGCGGCGGTGGCGAGCTGGACGGTGGTGATGGGTGGAGGCAAGTGTTTCGAGTACAGAGAAGGTGTGAGATCCGGTGGTTCGTGTATGGCTGGAGTGGCGTTACATGTCGTCACACCAGTTCATATTGTATAACTGCCCATTAATTTTGATTCATATTGGGCAACCGAAACTAAATTAGAAAGTATTTATGTGTTTGTATATATTTGTGTGTATTCAATGAAATATACGAAACAAGAATAATTAAAGAAGTTTCTTAATTTACGTAATTGATTCTAATATAGTCAAGTCTTCCGAAATGTTCTTCTGGTAATAAAGCACCATCCTTACGTTAACCACAAAAACTGCCCAGAGAGAGAGAAAGAGAGAGAGAGAGAGAGAAAGGAGGGAGAAGAGGACGAGAGAGAAGAAAAAAGTGGTGAGAGAAAGAAACAAGTCTGAAAGAAGAGAAAGGACAGAGAGAAAGAGGAAAAAAACATCAGAGCATTAAAGAGAGAAATGAGAGAGAGAGAGAGAAAGAGAAAAAAATGTCAGAAAACTAGTCGGCTACATAATGTAGCGGATGTGCTGTTTTTAAGTTGGAGGGTATTTTTGTCAAAAAATCGTCCGCTACATAATGTAGCTTACGAACTTAAAAAAAAAAGCGAAAAAAATATTTGGGCCGTCCACAGATCACGCGTGGACGGCCAAATCGCGCTAGCAATTTCTTTTATTTTGCTAGCGCTATTAACGGATCAGCTAGATATATATATATATAGATGTCAAGAAACAAATATGTTGTCGTCTGATTCTCCACTTCTAAAAAATTCAATTCGAGAGCTACAAGTTTGATCTCGAATCTAGCAGCACAATCAACTCTTTTTTTGAATGAGAAAGACGACGACAATGCAGATCTTTAAGAAGTCAATTCAAGCTTTAAGCTTGATCTAAGATTGAGCATACCGATACTCTTTGGAGAAGATGATGATTTTTTGTAGAGTACATCTAGTAACTTGAATTTGAATACTTATAAAAGAGTAACCATTAGAGTTTTGAGCTTTGAATCTGATATTAGTTACAAGAGTACGAGACCCAAATGATTCCCTACTTTCCAAATCTTACAAAGTTATAACAAAAAAAACAAGCATTGAAGTCAACAAAGGCTTTACATGCCATGATAAAGCTGAATAACACGGTAGCAATGAAAGTAAAACTCATGGGCCAGCAGACGATCCACTTGGGGAAGAACTTGATGCAGCTAGCCGAGCGAGCAAGCGTCGGTCCTGCCATAGTAAGGAACTAGTAATTTGAAGAAATTTCTCATGATCTTGCCGTGAAAAAATATCAAATTCTGTAACCAAGCACATGTGGTAACTCGTTGATGCATACTACACTACTAAAGCGTGCCAGATAAAAAATAGATGACATGAAAGAAACAACAAGAAAAATCTCCTTGATGTATCTCTCTCTTTTTTTCTTTTTTTTCTTTTCCCCTTCTATGTTCTCTTTCCTGTAACCATTACAACCAAGAGGAGCCATACTTTCTTTGCTAGTATGTTACATCAAGTTGATTCTCTACTTCAACCTGCCAAGTTTAGAGCTCTAAAATGTACAGTCGTCCAAAGCATTAAACACCAGTCTTAAAGACAAACTGATCATAAGAACATCTTATTACCTTTGTTTAAACCTCCAAACACACCATAATCAATGTTTAGACCAGTCCATTATGATAAAAAAAAAAAGATTTGATCATTTTTAAGATCCTCGCCAAAGAGGCCGACGCTGTGTAGTCCCCATTAAGGTAATTAATCCAGAAAGATGTCGTATGAGATAATATGATCAAAGTAGTCTACAGACTACACAACTTCGCCAAAAGATGCAAATGAACGAACTTTTAGACTTGCACATGTCATAAGAACCCACCAAAATGACCCCATTATTAAGACCCAAGTATAAAACCCAACATGACAACATTATAATCAAAAGATGTTCTTGTATTGGCAGAGTAGAGTGACGAAGGATCCAACAAGTCATTATGCGGAACTAAAGACTATCGAAATATGGGAGCCGTTAGAAACTGTAAACCTACTTAGAGTCCAACATATAGGAAAAAGGTCAAGTAACAAAAAAAAAAAGTACTAGGGAGCCGTGAGGATGGAATAAGAGAGAGCCTCTGCCTTCTCTCTAGAAACTAGAGTTTCTTGTGAATCTCATCTCTCACAATTCCTGGAGTATGGCAACTCAACGCAAATCTAATCGCATGCGTGGTCCTCCCAAGGATCCATATGCGAAGGAGTTCGTTGGAAAACAATGGGCAAACACTCACTACGAAAGAAAGAATATGTCTCCTAATCACATTACGGTTGCACTGGAGTCAGACGAATTTAGTGATGTTCGGGATATCCAGCCAGGCAAATTCCAGACATCAAGCTCAGATTCTAAAGGTATGTCTTCAAATCCCACCTTTGATAGCTCCGTCCCTGATTGCTGGGTTTATGCCAAGAGATTGCTGCCATCTCAGACATGGCTAGAAGTTCTAGGCTAGAACAAGCTTTCCTTTCCTCACCTTCCTGTTCATTATGCTATTGCTGCACTACTTCTACGTGAACCCATCTCCTGATGAAGCTCAGGGACATGAATTGCTGTTGAGTCCAATGAATGGCTTACTCATTTTAAACTAAGTTGCTTGACTTGCTTCCGGAGTTTATGCGTTGATTGTGCTTCCATTGACTGATACATACATGTTTCTGTTAATCTGTTATGCACTACAATTGTACAACGCCACTTAACTGACACAATCTCGATTGACTTTGTATACCAAGTTTTGTTTTCAATTATCTACTGTACTATATCAAGTTTTGTTTTCAATTAGGGCTAATTACACCTATGTCCCTGAAGTTATGAGGTAATTACAGGCGTGTCCATTAATTTGGACAAATTACACTTATGTCCGTTGACCAAACGGAATCTTAAAAACCCTAACGGTTTTAATGAAAAGACTTTATTGCCCATAAGTTGAAATCTTATTTATTTTCCAATGCCATTACTTTATCTAAA
The DNA here is from genome assembly GCA_033065855.1 of Escallonia rubra. NCBI lineage: Eukaryota > Viridiplantae > Streptophyta > Magnoliopsida > Escalloniales > Escalloniaceae > Escallonia > Escallonia rubra. The sequence goes on from JAVXUO010002213.1 coordinate 48,159, forward strand.
ACAAAAATATCAAAGAATTTTTTTTTTTGGGAAGGGGGTGGGGGGACCTTACTGGCGCATGAAGATTGAAACAAAATCAAATTTTTTATCGTCGATGAACCAGAAAATAAGAACATCAAATTTATTGTCGTTGATGATGAAACCCTAGATCATCGAAGCTTGGCCTTCTTAATCGGAATACTGCGGCAGAGGACGCTAGGCGAGCGGCGCTGATTGTCGTCACCGTCGATGGCAACACCATCTCCGATGCTATCACCTCGATTTGCAATCACCATCGCGGTTCTCTCGGCAATGAATCGAAGCCTTTGTCCGGATCTCTCGGCAATCACCATCGCGATTCTCAGCAATCGCGATTGTCACCAGCTGCAATCTCATCGACGGTGGCCGGGAAAGAGATTTCGCCGCCATCCACCACCTCCTCAACAAGCGGGCACACATCGATTTCTTCAACACCACCGAAACATTCAAGTTCATCTCCTCTCTCATTGACATGTTCTTCAGGTTCTAGTTTGGGCGATTTATGATTTGAAAATTTGGATGGCTTTGGTTTTTGTTGCAAATTAAGCTGGATCAGAGCACTGAGCTTGAATCGCAATTTGAGCTGGGTTTTGAGTGCGCAGTGGCGGCAGCGTGGGTTAGGGGGCGGCGACGTGAGTTAGGGGAGGAAGAGAATGAAAACTAGAGTATCAAAAAATTCTTAAACTGCAAATTAGATTTTTAAGGGTTTTGAAATTTTGATCTGTTCATTCTCCCCCAAAAATTTGATCTGTTCAAATCGATGAAAAATACATAAGGAACTCACCAATTTTAGGGTTTTAAAACCCTAATATTCAAATCAAGGTTTAAAATTTTAATTTTAAAACTTTAAAAATTATTCAGTATATACTGTACAAGGGTAGTTTGTCATTTCAAAAATACGTATTGCTGACATTATTAAAAAAATACACTTTTTTTATGGAACCCTGACAGATGGACACGGCTGATATCTTTGAAAATGTTTTGGTCACAGAATGTTACATTTTAAAACTTAGTGTCATTGACTGTAATTACCCCATAACCTCAGGGATATAGGTGTAATCAGTGGCAGAGCTACAGTTGCGCGAATGGGGGCTAATGTACCCCCTCAGATTTTGAGAAATAATAATATAATATATATATATATATATATATATATAAAATTTATTTGGAACTCAGACTTTCTCTCTCTTCCTTCTATTTTCGCGACTCTCTTCCAACAACACGGCCTCCTCCTTACCGTCGCAATCACGGCCACGCGCCTCACTTTGGCGAAGCCAAACCGACGACGTTAGCCACCGAGCCACGAGCCCACGACAGTCGACAGCCAGGAAGCCCGAAGCCACGACGAAACGGCGAGCCACGATTAGTTGGGTCTGAGCGATTCGCGAGTCGCGACAGGGCGTTTGGATCTAGATCAGTAGATCTACGCCGGCCGCCGTTACCGCTACACGCCGACGGACGGCCACCTCTGCTGCATCTTGTTTATTCTGAAGAAGAAGACCTCCGTGGCTCTGTCCTCCGGTCACTCCACTCCACCGGACCACCGGCGCTAACGGCTCTGAGCTCCCAATCCTCTTCGGTCTTCACCACTAGTGGGCGAATCGGCGACAAAGGTATGTTTCGAATTCCGATTATTTTATTTTTTTCCACTGTTCGCCACTGATCTTGCCAATTACCGTGATGCATCTCTACAACTCATTACTGTAATCAACTAATCATTGCAGTCTAAACCTTCAACACCTACAAATCCGAAATAGAAATTCAATAATTTAAGGTTTGAATCTGTTAGAACTGAAATACCAAAATAAAGTGGATATTGATTATTGATTATCTGAGTTCCAAATTGATTGAAGATCGATGATTATTGAGATTATTGATTGTGAATATTGATTATTGATTATCTGAGTTCCGAATTGTGATTATTGATTGAGATTGTTGACGGAGGATGGGACCCAATTGAATTTAATGTGTGATTATTGAGATTGTTGACGGAGGATGTGACCAATTGGATTGAATGTGCGATTTAGTTGAATGGTCGGTTGAATGATAGTTTGGTTTGTTACAGTGAGAAAAATGTCTTCAAAGCTATTGGGAATGAGGCTATTATCAAGCGCTACCAATCTTCGGCGCCTCATCGATGAGTAGTTATTTAGTGCTTCCGTTTGTAAATTCTGAAATATCTATTTTGTATTCGCTTTGTTTTGTACTGTAAAGAGTCTTTAGTGACTCTAATAAAATTTAATAAGACCTTTTGGATGCTTGTTCGTATTGTTTGTGTATTATTGAAAAACGCACTCTGTTTTTTTTTTTTTTTTGCCATTTTACTTATAAAAGAACTTATTAATTTTGATATATTTTTAGCACCCCCTGGGGTGAAATCCTGGCTCTGCCACTGGGTGTAATTAGCCCTTTCAATTATCTACTGTACTAAGGTAATATACAAGGTGATCAGTTTCATAGTTTCAGACTCATCAACACCAGAATGTGTTTCACTGCAACAGAAAAGCAATAAAAAGATTAGTGTTCAAATTTGGGAATTGGCACTTCTATTTTTTCCTTTAGGTTTAGGACCTTCTGAAGGCCTTAAATTAAACTTATGATTAGGTGATGGAAGTCTTCACACATGATGACGAAAGTTAATGGAGTATCTACTCATTGAGATTCATTAAACATTTCGTGGGGCATGAAGTTTTTAAATTGTTTATGAGTTTGAAGTCTCCTCTTTAAGACATGGCTACATATTTCTTTGCCTCGTTTTTTTGTGTATTAGCGAAAAATGCACTATATTTTTTTTTGTGCTATTTTACTTATAAAAAAATTTATTAATTTCGATATATTTTTAGCACCCCCTGGGATAAAATTCTGGCTCTGCCATTGCCAATATTAATATCAACAATAAATAGAAAACCTCAAGATGCTGAAGGTGTAACTGTAGTCTGTAGTAGAAAATGACTGTCATTTGTTTCAACTTTAAAGCAGCAAATCAAAAACTTAGTTCAAATAGGTGCAAATCAAAAACTTAGTTTAAATAGGTGATGAGTAAGACAAGGTATAATCGGAAGTGCATAATCACACTACTATTCTTGCGAGTACGACAAAGAATGTCAACACTATAATTATCTAAAGAAAAATGACTTTTACTTGACTTTGCATCTTCTAGTATTTTTATTAAATAAACAGTACAACAAAAGAGGGCAAAATCATAGTAGAGTTCCTGAATTTTACAATTTACCATCAAGAATCAACCACAGTCTGCTAAAAATGAACTTTGTCTTAATTTAAGATTCCCTACATATTGGTGGCACTCCCAAACAGGGCAACAGCACCCTTGCACTGCTTCAAACAATTGTACCTATGCGAATCACATGGCCGTGCTTGAAACGTGCTTAAAACTCATTTCGTTTCACCGGATTTGTGTGCTTTGACTTTTTGTGAATTAATGCTGTGTATTATCGAAAATACACTCTGGTTTTTTGGTGTTATTTTACTTATAAAAAAATTTATTGATTTTAATATATTTTTAGCACCTCTCCTGGGGGTGAAATGCTGGGTGGAACAAGGTTTGGTGTGGTGTGAACTTATGCTAGCAAAATCGATACCTGTAGATTGTTATTTCTAGGGTTCTAGTGTTTCAATTCCCAACTTGTGATTTTTGATAGAGAAAAATGGATGGTGATGTACCCAACATAAAGAAGTGGAATATATTGTACCCCGTTTACATAAACTCGAAGAAGACGATAGACGAAGGCAGGCGAATCAACGCATCCAAGGCATGCGAAAACCCTACTTGCGCCGAGATTGGCGATTGCTGCAGCCATCTCAAGATCCCTTTTGGGATTGAGGTATTTTTTTTGTCGATCCCTTGCTGTTACTAATGCGACTGTTCAAATTTACTCGATTTCTGATGCCTTTTTTTTGTTGATTGTGTTCTTAGATCGATAAGGCGTATCCACGAGACTTTATGCAGAGAGGGAGGGTGAGGGTTTCGCTGAAAAGGGAGGATGGGACTTTGTACAATCCAGCCATCTCTTCCAGTAAGCAATAATGTTTTCATTCCCCTACATTTTGCTTTTACTTGCCATTTTTATCCCTTTGGCCACTAGTGATCTCGTAAGAAGTAGATTATTGGCTAACAAGATGTTAGTTTTGCCAATCTAAGGCCTATATCAGATTAAAAATTTGATATTTTGGATTCTTGACTTTCTTCTTTCGCAACCTAATATTAAGTACCCAAAAGTGTGAGATCGAACTTGGTGTTGAAGACCTTCATCAAGGGGTACCGTATTGCTGCAGAGCAGGGTTGATCTTGATCCTTCGCTTCCACGCTTTGCATTAGCCCCTGTAGCATGATTGGCCACAAATTTTTTGTATACTGATTTTCCATCTGTTTCTTTTGCTATGGTCATTTATGCAAAGGTTTTTAACAAAGCAGTGGTTTTAATCGACGGGAAGTTAATAGAAACCCCGTGAAACATCTACAATTTAATATCTCAGCCTGACAGAGCAATGACAGTGTTATCGAAGATTAGCCAAAGTACCTGTAGTTAAAATCTTTTGGGTTACGTATTGGAATTTTGTTCTAATAACACTGTCGAAAAGTTGTGGAAATGGACATTCTTAGAAGTTGTCAAAACCATTTTTCCATACTAAATTGGTGTTATGATGATTGTTTGTTTGAATCAAATATCATAAGAAGGGGCGGCTAGGGAAACAGGTGGTGGGGGTTGAGGGAGAGAGAGGGCATTGACTTTGAACCACTTGCAAATTATTCACGAGCTTAAATTACATAGCTCAAGCGAGCTCATCCTCAATAAGTTTTTAATGCTCCATTAGGATTTTGCGGGATGTTTCACTCTGTCAATTGCTTTTTGTGGAACTGTCAACACAATCTTTTTTAATTCTTCTTGTCATCCCCTCCTCAACTTCAGCGCATTGCCAAGCTCAAAAGCTTCGTGTGTTCTTTCCATTTCCGTAGTACTGGACCAGATACGGTTCTATTGACTTGCTCTCGATAGGAGGGTAAAAGCAAACGAAGGAAAACTTATCTGGTCGGTAGTATGGAAGTGTGAAAAAGATAAGGCTTTTTAGATTGGCGTCGCATCGTTGTAGAAGACGGTAATTGAAGAAAGTGGGAAGATATTGATATGAAGCGTCACTATGACTTCAATTGGAGGATATAGAAGGCTTAAGAATGGGCGTGGCCGGTTCCTAGTTTCGATTGTGATGGAGTGTAGAATAAGATTGGAGGGGGTGGTGGCGATAGAAAGATGCTCTCTCTCTCTCTCTCTCTCTCTCCCTCCCCGACTCCGATGTCTTGTGTTTTTTATTCATAACAATCAATCATGGTACAATTCCATGCTATTATTGAAGTTTTAAACATTGTTCTTGCAGCTTCAGCTATGTCCTTAATATGTTTTTATTCGTATATATGTTTAGGCAAAATTTCAGCTTTCATAGTCAAAGTTTTCACCCTAAAGCTTAAGCCCATGTTTATACGAGCCCAACTTACATGTTACGTGTCTCACTTTCTTCATTTTTGGGCTCAAATGTGATTTCTAAACCATCTCTTAGATGGAAACTGCTACCTACTTGGACAATTTTGTGGTGCTATAGACTAGCATACATTCTTTTTTCCTCTCAAGGGAGTGGGAAAATATTTACGCTTCTTAGTTGAATATTCCATGACCGGACAGATCCTTAGTAAGAGTGAATAGGCAGTGGTATAGCGTGCAACAAATGGCAATTCTAAACTTTCTGTACTGAGATTGGATAGCCACGGCTGCTAAAAACCATTATTTTAAAAGGTTGACATAGTTGAACTTGTGGCTCAGGGAGAGACTAATTGAGATCAGAGGACAGGGTTGTGTGATTGATTTGTTTTGAGATTTAAGTTACCTAAAATGACATGGTTTTTCTTAGCTGTGGTCCCTTTTGCGGGCAATGAACAACAGAGTTGGACAAAAGGAGGAGTCTAACATTTGACAGTTTGAGGATGACGAACACTTCGAAGATAGGATTATTGCGGCAAAATGCAAGTAGTACAAGGTTCACAAGTGGAAGGTTCCTCTATTATTTCCCCTATCTTTTTGGATAGTTGTACAATTAGCAGCTTTTTGTTGGTCCCCGGACTAACTGGGCCTCAGCTTGATTATCAAAATTTTCTTACCAGGATACGGAAATCAACTGGTGCCAGTTCATTTAAAATAAATTGTTTACCATGAACCATCAGAGCACAGAATGGCCTATGCCCCCGGCTATCCAAACTCAGATCTGTCATTTGTTACAAGGAATGTGCTATGTCTCCTGGCTATCCATTTCAACACAACTAAACACCGTGGGTGCAAACTTTGTTGAACACTTGAGTTGGAGGCCTTGCCACCCCAATCTCCTGAACAATATTGAATCTGTTGGTTGAGGAGTCGGGAAAATGTAACGTTGCTTTGAATTTTCAAAAGTGGAGTAGTTTACAGCTACCTTGATGTTAGTTATACTATATTGGATTCATAGTTCGTGTATGTTTCTCAGGACAATGTATGTAATGGATTGATTGTTTCTTGTATTTCTATTCTTATTTTGTATTTTGATAATATTGCAGGGAAACAGTTAATGCTCCATGTTGCAGAGTTGGTTCCCAGACACCCAGGGAGGACCAAGAAACAGGAACCAGGTTCTAATTCAAATGCCGGACCTTCGAAATCTGCGAAGGGTGGAAGAAAGAAAAGATAGTTTTGATCATGCTCATCTGTCCTTGCGTAGCCACCAAATACTGTTTTTGCTTTCTTTTAGTAGCTTAAAATGACATCAACTGTTCTTTTAGTGATTTGAACATGGTAAACTTTTAGCACCGGCTAAATACTTCTTATGGATGCTTGTAATTTCCAAAGGAGTAATGTTACTGATTTGAGCCTTTAAGTTTCTGGAACTAGATGAACCTTCGAAAGTGTCAATTGTCCTCTTTCTAACTGTGGTTCGACATAATACTGACCATGTTGGGCTCTTGTTAGAAACATAGTGGAGGAGCTTAGAAAACCAACAGTAACCTGCTGTCAAGCTGCCGCGAATCAACCTGCACTGCCGGAGTGTTATAAACTTTTGTTGTTTGCAATCCGTCCTTGGTACTGGATTACTCTTGTGGGTTGATTTTCTTTGTATTAATCAGGGGTTTGTCTACAGTTTACCCCATTGATGTTTTGATGTATCACACCCAACTACATGACTTATCAAAAATTACATCGTGCCGCATTTTTTAGGCTGTAGGTCTGGCAAAATACAAATATGACAGTATCGCCCTTCATGTATTCCTTCCCTTTTTTTTTTCAGTTCCTCTTGCTTTTCTTTTTTCTTCCCTTGCCCGTGCTGGCACTACTGAAAAAACCCCAACAACAAAACCACTCTCATTGCGCAAAATTGGCAGTGGTGGCATTTGGAAACTGGCATGGGGAGACGGTGATGGTGACGATTGAGGTGGTGACATGTATGGTGGTTCAGTACGTAGCAGGTACATGGCAGAGGGATGGGAACATGGGAGATGGAGAATCGCTGGCAGATCTGTGTGCCCGGGGAGAACGAAATGTTTATAGAAGATTATAAGGGCATTTAGGGGATAAAAAACTAAATGGGGTAGAATGCAAGAAAATATCAAATATGTATGTTTTTGTAATTTTGGAAACATCATGTAAACGAGTGAAATAACCTCAAACCTCATGTAGGTTAAGTGTAATTAACCCAATAGTCAAGGTCTCTGACCAAATTTTGTTAGTGCCAGAACAAGCGCCTTTGAGCACCTTAATACCTATCTTTTTCATTCTTTGGGTAATGGTCAATGACTGAGCAAATATAACTGAGTACAAGAACGCCATATGCAGGTAGCAGTCATCAGCGTTTAACTGTGGCTCCGCCACTGATCTCAGATGGAACTTCTAATTTTTTGCTTTTGTTAGCTGTGCATCTTCTGTTTCGTCGCCGTTTATTGATTATTAGCTCGGGGAAGTAGTTTGCTTTCCGTCTAGAAAATGTTCTGGGTGACCACCCCTGCTGTCAGGGGCGGACCTATGTTGTGGCAAGGGGGGGTTGAAGCACCCCCTCACTTCGATTTTTTTTTTTTGGTTTTCGGGAATCGCACCACCCCGTTCCCAAGACGCCATTCCCCCATCCCCGTTCCCTGAGACCACAACTCGGCGCTCTCTCTCTCTCATCGGTGGACAATGGACGTAACGACGTGCAATTAGATCTGGCATATTGCCGGTGACGCCACGCTACTAAACGGTCTGAACCCACCTTGTAGATCTCCGACCAGCACCCAGATCTTAAAGAAATGGCATTCCGCCGGCGACCAGATCTTTGAGTCTTTGTTCGGTGTCCGACCACGCGACCAGTCACCAGATCTGCTTGACGGAGTGCCACTACTTGACGCCGTCCAGCCACGCGGCCAGATCTGTTTGACAGAGTGCCTCACCCAATCACCCTGCCGGCGATCGCGAGTTGCTGCACGGACGGTTGCTGGGATTTGCTACTGGGAATTTGTCTGTTGTATGTTGCTTCATCCCAATTCGTGGTGGAGCTGCATCTAGCCGTGGTGAATTTGTCTGTTGTCTGTTGAGTGTTGTCTACTTGAGATTTGAGTGCTTGAGGAGTGGCCCACTGTTTTGGTAAATTATCGTTAATTTATTGTTATTATTTATTTTATATTTGTATGTTAATGCTTATGCTACATACTTGGGTTATTTTGCATGTATATAGATATCAATACAAATATATTTGTATATTAAAAGTATCATAAACTTAGAGTTTAATTCTAAAATTTTGAGTATCGAAACATTGGTATAGTTTTATTTCAGTGATTATATAGAGATTTAAAAAAATCTCTATATAATATTATTTTACTAAAAAAAAAAAAATTGGGTGCATTCGATAGAATTTTTGTACCCCCTGAAATTTTTTTTTGGTTCCGCCCCTGCCTACTGTGGAAAGGGGATGCAACGTTATACTATATACTATGAAATTTAATGTAGATAAGAAATTACTTTTATTCTTTTAATATATGTTTATTCAATTTGTTTTTAAATTACCACAATTATCACGTACGATTCTAGTGATAAAAAAAGGTGGAAAAACATAGAAGAAGGTAAGAATAATATTTGTCTCGATAAAATACGTGTTACTGAAAATTGTCATCAAGGTCAAGGTTAAGAATGTCACTAAATGTTCATCGTTGCTATTAAAAACACTGCACTTAAAATATATCTTGTGAAATAAAAGATTTTTATAAAGTCGGAATATGTTTAATATATTAGTGATAAAGATAACGTAGCACAACTCGAATGCTAATGCGAATATAATAAGGAAACGATCTTACTTTGTTAAACTTCAGTCGATGCGTTACAACATGTCAACTTTAATGAAGTTATTTTTCTCAAACCTATTTTCACATTCCCGCCACTACAAAAGTCCAAAAGTACTCGTACCAAATCCCTCTTTCGCGACTCTCAGATTAAGTGATTATTCGTCTCCATTTGCATTTTATCATTCGAATTTTCAAAGCGAATGGGGGATGCGAGGAGATGGTCGGTGACCTACACGAAGCACGTCAAGCAGAAGCGCAAGGTTTATCAAGACGGTTTCCTCGAGCTCCAGTCGTCAAGCCACAAGGTACTTCCACAAGCTCCAATCTCGTCCATCCGTTTCATCTGTTATGTTTCATTTGTGGAGATGTTGGACAAAATTATGTGCATGATTTGTGTATGAAGTTTTTTATGGTTAATGTTATGGTGTTATTGAACAGATCTTCAGATATAACTGTTGTAATGGACCTTTCAGTTGTCTGGAACATTTCAAATGTCACCTATTTCCATTGCGTGTTTGATCTTTATCGCAGGTACGTTGTGCTGTATGATGGTTGTGAGAAACTCTTGAATAGAAGATTTGTGAAGATAGATAATGTTGTCAGATCAGGCGAAACGTTGACGTTTGTTGCTTATCTTGTTGACATTGGGGATCCTGAAGGAGAACATAAACCTAAACCTAAACCTAATTTGAATCATGAAGGAAGAGAGGAAAATATTTCTGAAAAAGCTGGATCACTGCATAGACACAAGTTCAAGAATAGTTTGCATTCTGATGGTATCGCCTATATCTTCCCCCTTCCTCGATATTATTTTGTTCCTTAACCCTGCTTTAGTCTCTGAATTAGTGACAGTGAAATGTTGCTTACTATCAGCTTGAATTTCCCTTCAGTAAATAGGAAGACTAGTTCGGGGATGAACAAAGCACCATCAAGTAATCTAAGTCCATCACAAAAAATTATAAGAGGTTAGCCAAATTTAAGGGCTTATGTACATTATCTCTTCCTTGTTTTTCTTTAGGCGATGAAATCTTTTCAGTCTACTAGTAAGGATCGCGTGCTTTGCACGCTATATAGTAATTTAAAATAAAAATATTATGAACCTTAGTGAAAAACACAATTGAAATTAATCGATACGACTATTATAACTAAACTATAACAATAAATCAATTGTAAACTGATAATCAAATACTCGAAATATGAAAAGTTAATTGCACAAAACATGGTATTACTTTCGAACCTGAATTTTTCACTCCAATATCACCAATGTTTTTTTTACTATTTATCATACTTATTTCTTTCTCACATCAAGTTGTCGCTAAAGAAAATCTTGATTGTTTCATATTATACCTTACAAATTGTAGTTTGGTGTTACTCGGCGTCTACATCGCCATCACCGAGGTCCATTCGAGATTTGAGCCAAAACCGCCATCATCTCGGTGGTTTTGACTCAG